>VUYV01000086.1:2186336-2212362 GCA_008711295.1 Anarhynchus alexandrinus | reverse complement strand
TTTTTTTTTTTTTTTTGAGGTGAAGGAAGTCTGAAGTGCTCATATCTGACAGGGAGGCGACAGGTTTCCAAAGACAGACACTGGGGAACCACACTGAGGAACCTCGCATAAAACCCAGCCTCACCTTCTGTCTTCTGTGTTCACTTTCACACGTTCATGTAATTTTAAACTCGGCCACCTTTGCTCTCAGCAGCTGTGCGTGCATCCATGCCCTTCACCACTGTGTACACACACAGGCCAACGTGTACCATAAAGTGCTTTCAACCAGGAACTCCTAAAAATTCAGTTTCTAAGGAAGAGGATAAGAAAGTAACAGGCACATTTTGATGACTAATAAGGAGCTCGCTTACTTCATAGCATGGTTACAGTTGGAAGGGACCTTGCAGATCACCTAGTTCCAACCCCCTGCTATGGGGGGTGCTTTGGTTGGTCAAAGCCCCATCCAACCTGGGCTTAAACACTTCCAGGGATGGGGCCTCCACAACTTCCCTGAGCAGCCTGTTCCCATGCCTCACCACCCTCAGAGTGAAAAATTACTTATTCGTTGTCATTCATGCAGGTATACATGCCCTGGATGACTTGAGATAGGATTGTCATCTTCACAGACACCATGGATATGACTCTGCTTCATTTCTCATGTTGCCATGCAGGGGTTATATTAGTGAGTAGCTTGAGCCCTTGGTGGCATTTTATGGCATTGTGTATGAATTGGCACTTTCTTCAGTGAAGTCACAGGTGGAGTTCAAGCTCTGCTGGAGCACTGTAAGGGCACGCTCTACTCAGATGCAGGTTCTGTTCCAGCCTCCTACAGACACCACCTTTGCAAAGGAGCACTGCCTCTTGTTCTCTTCAGCTGGCATCAGAGTCTAGCTGAAGGAGCTGCAGAGTAGGTATCTCCTCCAGGCTCAACTTCTCCCCTGCCTTCCAAGTTTTGGTACTTTTGTCAGCCCCATTAGAACATTCACTGGATTAAAAAGAAAATAATTAAAAATCAGTTTACTGTCTTTAGAAGTAGTTTCCATCATTGCCTAGAAATCACACTTAAGAGTACGCACTCATCTTGCACCTCCCACATGTCCTCAGCCACCCACCTTCTCTCCCCAGAGCTGCTGGCTGGCCATGAGTTCCAGCCTCAGGAGAAGGGGTCCAGGGGATTCCTTCTCTCCCCTCATGTCACCAGCAACCGGGGAGCCAGAGGCATTCCTGGGACAGGCTGCTCTCCAGAAAGACTGGCTGCCACTTCATTCTGCCTCCCAGAATGGAGAGCGGTCTGGGACAGTTTGTCACTGTCCTCTGCCACCCTCTCCCTCTAGCTGAGTGAGGGCTGCACCCACAGGCCAAATCCAGCCTCACAGGAGGAAAATGAAGTTCTGAAACCTGAATGTAAAGCACCCAAACACTGCTTCACTCTGTACCCTACTTGTTAAAGCCTGACCGCTTCTGCGTTATCTGCTCAGGAAATGTTAATTTAGGTCCCAAGACGGCGCTCTGGCAGCCTCCCACTGCGTTTCTGCACGGCTCTGACTTCAGGCTTGGAGGGCAGGATGAGGAAAGAAGGGCAGACAGATACACCGCAGTGCTTTCTTGTCATCATAAATATCTTTATTGTGAAAAATACCATAAAATAATTCCCACAGTTCTAGAAAAAACAGTTCTCGCTTTTTAGATTTATGATTTTATATAAAGACATTTTATAATTTGAAACATTTGATAAATCTCTGGCTAGCTTTACTTATCCTTCTTAAAACACTAAACTGCTACTTCGAGATTTGCTGAGGGCAAAAAAAAATTATTCTCCCATTATTTTTTTTTTATTATTATTTTATGGATAAAAGTGTGTATTACAGAGCAAACAAACAATACCTTACAATAAGGCACTTTTAAATACAACTAACCTGCTATGCTATACTGGCTAGTTTCCAGCAAAGCTCCTACAAATCACAGCCCTAAACAGAAGAATAATTCTTATTCCAAACACTGGTCTGAAAACTGAAACGATAACAAGCTTTGTTTCTTTTAAAAAAATTTAAGCTGACACATTTTCTGCATGTCACAAGTTGAGCTCTTAAGTTTATAATTCACTTTGAATCTGTTTTAATACTGATTTGTTAATACATCAGTATTAAGCATGTACTAAGTAAAATATGCTCCCCCCCTTCATTTTAAAACAAGTTGGAAACTAGTTTATTAAAACTGAAAGAGAGAATTCAACAGAGAAAGTTTGCATCTACATATAGGCCAATTATTGTAAGGATGCTTCATGCACATCTCAGGGTTTACAAAATACCAAGACATTTATTTCAATGTTCAGTTATTGAACATTATTGCACTACAGACACCCACTAATAAATAAAAAGGTGAATTCAGCTTCCTCATACATCGCTCTTGCCATTAACACTCTGCGTGTTATCAGCACTTCCTTTTCTACAGTCCCATCGGGAAATGCATCATCACCGTATCTGGAGATCCTTGAAACCCAAATGTCTTCTTTTTAAACGCAACTTTGTCTTTCTGTATTTTCAGGAGTACCTTAGAGCTAAAAGCCGGCATCTGCTCCCTTACTAACAGCCCTGGAGTGATAACGCTTCTTGTCATCAGCAGCTGCTTAATATCAGAAAGCCTCGTTCTCCATTGTCATTTTTTTTGGTTTTGTTTTCAAGCCACTGTTATCCACAGAAAGGATCTATGAACAGCATTTATCATCTTCCTTCTTCTACTGCCTACACTCAAGCTTCCCCCCCCCCCTTACTATATAATTTTCCCTTTCCCATTCATTGTCAAAATAAACATAATCCTTGTTGTTCCTGACCGCTTCCAGCGTACAGCAGAACTGTCCCCTGCCTTAGAGAGAGACACACTGCTCTAACATCACTGCCTTGTATGAATAATTTACTTAGGAGGGACCAACTTACTCCTTTGCTAGAAGAAAAAAAAAAACAAAAACAATTAGAACCCAGGAAACAGTTTTCTCAGCTTTTAGAAGAGAAAAGGGAGAGGGATGAGAACAAAAAGGCTGAGCCAGGGTGGTCCTTTAAAAGAAGATGTATCATCCCGAGCATGTCCCCAGCACACAAGCGTAGCTGGCTGCAGCCTTCGCTGGGACTTCCCGAAACTGAACACCACTCCTGTATGTACAAAATATGACATATTGCTTCCACCGGTCGGTCATTCAATAGTAATTTAAAAACAGCCCCTTCTGTAGTGAACAAGGTGATATAGAAGTGTTTATACAGAGCAATGGCTGACACACAGACACGTACAACAGGCGACCCGTAGGGCAGCAGCCAGCCCCGGCGACAGAGGGCTGGTGACAGCCAAGAGCGGCCGCTGTTACATGAAAGCTGCCTACCCGTCTTTTACTCACTCAGCAAAAAGCACATGCGCAGAGAGCTGCCCGCGTCAGCCCCTACCCCTCCGTAACAGGTTATTTGTTGTGCAGCAGGTTCCTGTCTGAGCTCTGGAGGTCCCACGAGAAGCACGCTAGCCTGCGACGGCCTGAACAGCCGCCTGAGCATCTTCTACAGCGTTTAAACAAAAAGCTTTCAGACAAGTCAAAGGTAGAAGTCAAAATTCCAGAAAATCATTCAATTCGGGAAATATCTGACACTGGAGTTTAACAGTCTGCTGGGCTGGATTTGTACCACGATCTGTTAGAAATCACCACATACACTCTTCAGCTTGAAGATCAATTTCTGCTGAACAAACACAGACCTTTAAATTGCTGTTGAAAAACATTTTTACAGAGCCACACAGCCTGAACAATTATGTTTGTAGAAGTACTTGAGGCAGGAGACAAGGGTTATGCTTCAACAGCAACTCCGATTACAGTAATAAAAAAAACACGTTCAGATTGAAAGCCTTATTTGCTAATTTCATTTGTTTTACTGCGGCTGCTTATGCTTTCAAATGCCATGAGCTGAAGTGAGAGAAGATTCCTATCAACTGATTGTTTTCCAGTTAAAATCCAATCAAGAAAACACTGATGAACTGTAATTCTTGCATTTTAAGAAAATGACTGCTGATGAAACTCATCAGTAATTACAGTCTATTCAGATACAGAATGAGAAGACAACTCGCTCATCGCAGCTACAGACCCAGTAATGCCTTACATCACAGTCACACCATTCCATCAATACCAAACCCAATTTTAGCTACGTTTGTACAGAAAAACTAACCCAGCCTTTTGGCTAATGGAAAGTTAGTCCCTCTTTTTGCACACAGGCAGTTTGTTTTGCAGTACTGTGGCTGTCACACAAAACGTAAGATTACTTCAAACAATTTCACATAGCACTAACTCGCTGTTGCCTCAGCACCCAGCAGAAATGAAGTTGTGTTACGGGGGAAGGCGAGAGTTAATACCATATTCTGACAGTCCGCAGTACACTCACCTCACAACCTGCGTCGGTTCTGAGTTTATGTACAGAGAAGTAACAAATTGCTGCATAGTCGGGGAAACGTCACATCAAATTTTTTTGCTCAAATCTCAAGCAGGTATTTTGTTAAAGTGCAAACTACTCAAGAGTGATACCTAAACATCCCAAATCACATTCGGAAAAAGTCTTTCAAAAAACATCTGGTATACATATATATTTTTTTTTTTTAAGCTTTCATATTTGACAATTACCACCAAGGAAATCATCCCAATTCGTTTCAGGTTAATGAATAAAGTGAGTAGACATTTTCAAATACAATTAGTTACAAGCGATCTTCTTTCAGAACAGTTGTTCAGACTCATTCCACAGGCAGCCTCTTCACCCTACCTATGGCACTTCGGGCACCAACACAGCAGGTGGTCACCAGGGTTTCCTTAGAACAATACTGAGATGGATCATTCTGCTGAGCACAATGACTAACGATTTGTTACCATAACGACTATTTTAACTACCCTTTCCACATTTATTAGGCTCCGATTCAGAAAAATATTTACATGCATTTTTACCTTTAAGCATATACTTGAGTCCTAAGTTTATGGTTAAGTGTTGTCCTAAGTAGCCTCTTACTGTTTTTTCCATCCACAGGAGTAAGCACATCCTGCACGTCCACAACAAATGCGTGGGCAGTAACGAACCCCCCCAACCAGTACGAGCTTGTCAAGTTCACCGCAAAGCAAACTCTCTGAATACTAATAGAAAGAAGGAGCTTTCTCCCAGTGCAGTAAGACTCTGGGTTAAGGACAACATTAGAAATTAAGAATTTTGGGTCTTGAACTGAGCGACTTTTTATTTTTCACCGAATTAAGTAAAAAACCAGCAGCAGCCAGCAGAAAGAGTCTTGGCTCTAACTGAAGTGAAATTTGAATGTAAATGGTCCTCCTCCAGAACCGAAGGGGTTGAATCCTTGCCATGTGTTCCAGTTCCTGTGGAAAGGGTTGCCCCCACCCTGCTGACTCTCCGCATCCAGTGGGTCCTCTCCCGAGTCAAACTTCCGTCTCATTTCTGCAGGAAACAAAAGCAAGGTGGAATCACAGCACAGTAGTTAGGGCAGCAACACCAAGCAGCTTCGATGACCAATTCAGAACCCCCCCAGGCCAGAGAGCTGCAATTGTCACGTGTATTGGCACCATCTCTAGAACCCAATTACTTTTTCAAATCTGTCCAGGAAACTAGCAGGGAAGAGACTTAACTCCATGAAAATGCTGGACAAAAATCTCTATAAAGAAGTCATTTAATTTAAAACAAGGCAAGACAGTACCTGGCTGTCCAACAGGACAGGTACGAATTTCAACAGGGACAGGCCAGCTGCACTTTGACCAACCATGTCCCACAAATAATTGGGACGTTTTATCCTTGATGAGTATGTTGGAGCTATTCTCTCACAGCTGCGCTCACTCAAGATGGTCCGAGGACAGACCATGCTGTACCCTGCCAATTCTTCCCAACCGGTAATTCCAGTATTGATTCAGCAAGAACAGAAAAGCCAGCACACAGAGCCCCAAACTTTATTCATCTTCTCCACATACCATTCAGGCAGAGCACTGTCTAGGGGACAGCAGTCGGGAGGCAGAACGCACGTTTTTTAAGCAGCTTTGTCCACTGGTTAACAAAGTTGAAAGACCCACAGACAAATCACAGGCAACACCACTACTGTTATTTAAACCCACGTACCACTTTCAAGGAGCCTGCAAGCACCACAAGGTTTTTGATCACCCAGCACTTTTTCAGGACACCCATTTTATCAAGGCAGAGAAACAAAGCAAAGGAATTAGTTCGGGGGAATCATGAGACTGGCTGGGGGAGCAATGTGGAAGATGGCCTCAAAGTACACCACAGCCCTGTAGATAATAAGCTTCCATATCAAAGCTCAGAGATTCAGAGGTCCACAGGCTTTATAGTTTTTCTTTACTTAACCAACATGGTCACTAGAGGAAGAAAGTGACCTGGGAAAAATATCTGTATGAAAGGAGAGAATGTCATTGCAGTAAGAGACAGAAAGCAATACAGATGGCATTACAAAAGCCAAATATGACCAGCGTTACTCTTCTTGCCCAGTTGGTTTGACAGGAATGGTAAACATGACATAAGAAACAGTGGCAAGGAGAAAGCAGATGAACATGTCCTGGAGATGCTGACAGGGCAAATAGCATCTCAAACACTTCCAGTATATAAATTTCCTAATTTGGGTTCATAATTATGAACAAAGATCACATTAACACAGAAGGTTTTCTGACCAGAAGTGTTTGTAATGCAGTTCACCACTCTCAGATCTCTCCTTCCCCCAAGAAAGTCTGAGCCCATCTGCCTAATTATCATTTAGATGATCCTGAACAGTCGAAGATAAAAATGGGAGCCTCTGATATACTTGATCTTTTACATGCTTCTCTTTCCAGTTGACCATACAGGAACAGTTTAAAGACAAGAACTTAACAGATGGCTCTGTTTTGTTGGGTGGTGGGTTTCTTGGTTGTTTTCCTGTTGGGGCGGGTTTTTTTGTTGTTGGTTTGGGTTTGTTTCCTTGGGGTTGTTTTTTTTTTGTTTGTTTGTTTTTTTAAACAGAGATAAGGTAACCACACCATCCTGTTTATTACATTTTTGAGACTAAATGGTCCAACCCCTTCTGTTCATCTCTTGGCAAGACAGGCATCATGTCTCATAGCCACCACACCACGGGGTCTCCAGGAGAGTGACTGCATTGTTCACTTCTTTCATCTCCCCCAGAGCTGACCAGCAGACAGTCAGACCTGACAGGGCTCCTAGGGACTGGGCCAGCCCCAGGAGCAGGGCCACAGACCATCTTCTCCCTCAGGCGGACAGGAAAGACAACACAGTCCCCCCTCCCCAGGGAAATGCTCTGTTTGCACAATGCATCTAGGCTTTGATACACATACAAGGGCCAATTTTGAGGGCTTCTCTGGAGTACTTCAGGTGCTGTTAATCTATATGTAGTTTGCAACAGAACTTTAGGCAGAAGGAGACACCCACATCCTTAAATTAAGCATCTCCAGAGTTAATCAATCCTGGAAATCTCTGCAAGGTGATATGCCCAAAAGAGACCTTTGAAATAATAATTTTTATTTGACTTTTACTTAAAGTCACTGAAACACAACAAATAATTTCAGGTTTACATCTGCCTTCATGCAACAGATTGGATGCAAGTATTAGTGCATTGCTTTCTCAAGATGAGTAAGGGGAGAAAGGGAAGCTGTAATGCTTGTTATGACTTACACTTGCTGGACTTTTACATTACTGTAAAAAAAGTAATTTAAAAGTAATTAAAAATAAGAAGTCACTGGATAAGAACAATCATTACCTGGGTCAGTCAGGACCTCTTTAGCAGCTGCTATATCAATGAATTTTTTCTCTGCTTTCTTCTTTTCTTCCTCACTCTGGAAGTTATCAGGGTGCCACTGGGATGCCAGCTTTCTGTAAGCTTTTATGATTTCTTGCTTTCGAGCATTTCTGGATGGATAAAATTACAGATAACTTAAAATTTTCTAATTGTTCATATGCCACCCTATGAATCTACAGGTTTATTTTAAAAACTGAAAACAGTACTTAAGGGCATCAGGAAAATTATGAGTTAGTTAACCTTCTGCAGGTGGCACTGAAGATTCTTTACACAAAAAAAACCCCAGAGGAAGCAGGTTGCAACTTCAAAGATTACTCACTCTTTCCTTCATCACACATTTACTTGCTTTGGAAAGATGCTACTGCCAGCTGCTATGCAGAATACAGCTCCCAGTCTGAAGAATTTACAGTCAGGTGAGTAACAAAAAGCACAGAGTAGAGATCAAATTAGTTCACGATTGGAAGAATGACCAATACTAGTTGAGAGCTGGACATTTGTTCGGTCCTCATTAGAAAGAGAAGTCGTTAGTTTCTCAAGGTTAATGGCAGAAGTATTTTAGATACCTTTCAATTAGTCCTTTCAAACTCTTCTAGTCTATTATACTACCTGGCACAATTCTATTTTTTTGTTGCTTTCAGTAATTCTTTCCAGTCTTCATTTCTTCCTCAATTCATTCACCTGACTCTTCATCATCTATACTGAGACTTTCTTGCCAAGGGATTTATTTCCTTCCTTCCCAATGTTGTGTTTGTTTTTTTTTTTTCATTCTTTCTAAAGGAATTGTAAACAAATGCTACTTAAAAGCTGAGCACTGCTAAACTAGTACAGTAGGAAAGCAAAGGTAGCAAGATACAGCAACAAAAACTAACACTCTGCAAAACGAATTCAAGTGATCAGCCCTAGATGTACTGGTTTAATAACCAACTTTCACATCATCATCTCAGATATCAGTATCTCACCTTTTTACTCCTAAGATTTTATAGTAATCCCTCTTCTGTGATTGCTTCAGCATCCTCTGGGCACGTTCTAGACCCTCCCGAATCTGCTGGTCATTTTCACTATTGGCTTGAGCAGTCTCATAGTCTTTAATAGCTTTCATAAAAAAAGTAAACAAAAAAAGATTACACAAGTATTTACAAACTTCAATTTAAAGAACTCAACCACTCACCAAAATTGAAGTTTTGCTATTACCACGTCTAAACAGTAAAACTTCCATTTCAACTTGCCAACTTTTTTTTTGAAATCAGAAAACCTTAGAGTAGAGAAGATTCATTTTCACATATGAATTTGGTAGTTTTCTTTCTTTAGGTTTGTGACACTTTTCGGAAAGGAAGGAGAAGGAAGGTTACTAGTGGCAGGTCAGAGCACACTTTGGATGTTACAACAGTCTCGTGGATGAACATAACAAGCGTGTAGGACTGAAATCAAGCAGCAAGTTTCAGCGACTAGTATTTGAAGACCCCCCTGCAAAATGTTAGTCCCACATTGCTGTTCAACTGAAGGATGCATTACACAGGTCTTTAAAGTAATACTCCTTCTCCCTCAGTCTGCACTCAATCAACACAATAGTAAACCTCTTCCTCTTTAATGACAATAAAGATGGATTTCAGATTACCAGTAAATTCATACTGTTAGTGAAAGACAAATACTCACTTTTTATGCCTCTACATAATATGCACACAGTTATATTTTAAGGTTTGTTTTTTCCAAAGGCATGCTCTTGCTTTTATTTCAAGAGCTCCATTTCTCAGGAATGAAAGCAAGAGATGCTGTAACTTATTCATGAATTTTTAAGAAATTCCAGGTCTACACTTTTTTTTTAGTAAACTGTATTATTATTGTAAGTGGTAACTGAATGCTTAAGACACCAAGTTTAAATATTCTTTGATATCAAGATTTATCAAGGGAAGCAACTGTTGAAGTTTTTAATGAGATGGCTCTTCTTTCACTGTTATAATCCTCAAAGTCTCATTTGTGGATCCAAGTCTCCTAGGTTTCTCAAGTTAGACAAAGTACTTGCATCAGATTATTTCCAAGCAGATGCTATTTCTCAGCAGGTGTTACATTTGTTTTTCACTGTTTCTGAGCAAGACAGCAGGAAGTGCTAATGAATTTGTATTACCCAGACATCTGATATCACTGCTATCTTGTTTTGGCTATTGAAAAAAAAAAGATTCCAAAAAGTATTTCCAGTGCCCCAACAATTTCATATGCCATTACAAACAAAACAAAATTTCTATTTGTTTTCACATCACTGGACACTGTCATTTGCTGCTTAAACAAAACATTTTGGCTTCTGCTGATATTTTTAATAATTTGTCCAGTCATTAAAAACCCCAACAAATGGGAGCATACATTAATGTGTGTGCCAAATATATGCTGTCAAAACTGATAAAAGCAATGAAAATGCAGGGATTTCATTATGCTGCTTTACTGCTCCAATAATTTTAAGTGCCAGCGTACTTAATCTGCTTCACATAATAATGGGAGGTCCCATCACAATGTCCTGCCGAATGCAGATCAAATTGCTCAACTTCATTGAGTACCACACCACCTACAGCACACACCGCTGCTGGAAACCAAGCTGCTCAGGGGTCAAGTACTTGCAATGACAGTACTAGATTTCTCTTTTTTAAAATCGACTCCCTTAAAGGCTGCAAGTATTAAGCATACAAAAAGGTCTGGTTTTTAACGCTGCACACTGCAGAGGGAATGCACCCAGCACATCTGATGGCAAGTACATTTTGCACTTTCTCTGACTTGGATGAGACTTCAATTTTGATGGTACTCTCCGGTGTAGGAATTTTCCTTTTTCAGAGAGCAATTCACTCTCCCCACCTGAGGGGTGAGGGTTGGATACAGGTGGAAGCAGGATGACAGTTTCCTGACCACAAGAAGTTTGCTATGAAACCAGGAGACTTATTACTAATTCACAGTATGTCAAGTGAGTTATTTAATCAATTCTTCTCAGTCACTATTTCTAAAAGCAATACTACCCCACAAAGCAACGCAAGAATCACTGCTGCTTCTTACTGGCCTGCTATTTCAGAGAGCATTCTTTCTTCCTTTCATCCTGTCCCACAACATGAAAGAAATAACCAGTTTCCAGCAGAGGTGTCAATTTAAATACTTTAGTCAAATTAACTCTCCTTCTTTCAATACAAGAGTCTTCACAATCTCTCAAATAGTAGTCGTACTGTATCTCTAAACATCCTAGCTGCCTTTCCTATCTTGTCTGCATCTTTAAAACTGAGTGACCAAGTTTGGCCATTATTCCATATGCAGAATTAATTTCCTATCAAACAAGAGTAACCGCAGACAACTTATGTCTACACCAACTCTGTTAGAGGAATAAATGAACCAGTTATGCTCTTACTGAAATAGGGACTGTTTCCTCTACAGTAGTAGGGTGGGGAGGAGGAAAAAAAAGGAAAAAGAAAAAACAAAAAAAAAGGATGTCCTGACCAATGTTGAAACAGCAAGGTGGCGGTTGTTTGGGTTTTTCTTCTTTCTTTGACAAAACTTGTGCTGCATACTTTAGGCAGACAGACACCTGTACTTACGAGGTAAGCCAGAAAGGGAGTCATTACACAGCTGTCTCTGTAGACAAGCCCTGGATCCCATGTGATTATATAGTAATCAAAACCATTTGATGGGAATCAGAGCTCAGCTATACATACTGAAGTGCGTCTTAAACATTTAACAGTAGTCACCTTCCAGTTCTGAATTACAAGTACTTAGAAATGTCCTGTCTTTAAACAGGAAAATAGGTGCCTCCAGCTTCAAATTTTCTTGAGGGAATAATGACAATTAGTTTGCCCCTTTAAATACGAGTCTGCGATTTTAATTGCTCTACTGTTCTCTACAGCAGAGAGGAATAGGCCATCATTTTATAGCAGTTAGAACTGAAGGGTAAGTGAAGACACCTTCAGGCAGACTAACATTAATGGACTATAATACTGTTTATGGAGGCTCTGCTGGAAGGCAGAGCGTAACTACAACCACCTCACTACTGTCAAGGGCAGGAGGAAGGCATGGGATATGCTAAACAACAGGGATTTGGAGCATGGCCGTCCACTCAGAACCAGGCTAGGCCAAGCCCATCAGGCTCCAACCCAGAAAATAAGCTCTCCCAGACCCCAGACATGTCCTCTCTGTGTTTCCTTATATCCCATAATAGGGAGCCATTTACTGCAACACAAGACCAAGTTGGCTCCGTGCATTTGTGCATGACCTTGTTACAAAACTTTTTTTCCTCTAATTTGCAAGAGTTGCCAGATTCTCTCACCCCAGGGGAACCAGAAATAGATGACAATTTAATAGAAGATAACGTTAGAAAGATCCAAATTGAGATTCATCAATTTCAACAAAACAAATGGATCAATTCTGTCCAATAGTAAGAAGCAAAAGGTACCTCTAAGAGGACTCACAGCAGGGCCTGTTTGGCCTGCCCCTCTCTGTACCCTCCTCTAAGCTG
Source organism: Anarhynchus alexandrinus (assembly GCA_008711295.1). Classification (NCBI taxonomy): domain Eukaryota; kingdom Metazoa; phylum Chordata; class Aves; order Charadriiformes; family Charadriidae; genus Anarhynchus; species Anarhynchus alexandrinus. Next base: position 2,200,100 of record VUYV01000086.1, on the reverse strand, counting down.
AAGATTCATACACCTCAAGGGGAAAAAAAAAATCTTAAATTTTCTTTGGGTTCTCCTTTTGCTGATACTCCTTCCTCTTAAAATCTTTCATATAACCCATAGTCTATGTAGATTTGTATTCTGTGCCTTTAACTACTTTAGGGAGGTAGGGTGGGGTTTTTTTATTCATTTGTAAATCTACTTTTCCCAACACTGATTGAGCTTACTTCCACTGTACTTAAGTACAGAAAAAGATGAGGAAATGCCCAAAGGGGGCCTTATCACTGCAAAAAGCTTCCTGAGCCTCACTTTTAGGTTGACACAGCAGTTCTTAATGATCAAAAGATGGAAAAACATTACCCTAAGAAAAACAAACTTTTTTCCTCACACTTTGGGTTTGGTTGTTTGTTTGGTGTTTTGTTTTGGTTTTTTTTGGTTTTGTTTTTGTTTTTTTAAGCAATCTCTTTGTACAAAGGTCATCACAGTTCTCCAAAATGCTGTTGTCTTCCACCCTTTTTCTTATAAGGAGGAAGAAGGCTTGGCCAGCCTCAGCAAAGAGGGACTAGGACTAGGTCACTTCAGAAGTAACAAAGTCTGCAGGGCTGATGAAGAGGACTGACTGAAACCACACCAGTCCTCTTTATACAGTGTTTTAATTTGAGTCAAGGAGGACTAAAAAAAGAACAAAATAGGCACCTCATTTTTGAAGTGATACTGCTCACCTCCTGAAGTTCATCTCTCGGTGATTAATTTCTCAAAAAGACAAAAAAATCTGAGTGTGCTATTAATGAGAACAGCTGCCTTCATGAATGTTTAAATAGAAAAGATTTTTTTTGTTCAGTTGTAAAGCGAAATATCCAGTACCAGAATAGGAAAATTGTTCTATGAGTACTAAAATTAATGGAACTAGTACGCTGCAGATTTAAAGCCTACGAGCCCTCTCCCTCATCACATTTGACTGAAACAGCCCAGTACTTTAAAAACTGCTGCATGACTGAGCACGGGGGTTGGAACAGATTGTCCAAATGTCCTTCTTAAGCCTGGTTTCTTGTAGAAATGAAATTCACTAAATTAAGTTTTGAAGATTATTTTTTTTTATAGCACATTAGCACTTCGCACTCTTGAAGAAAGTAGGTAACAACTTAATGGTATCCTCAGAGACACCCATTACTCAGACCCTGCTGTCCAAGGCTGTAGAGGGGCACATGTAACAGTGTGCATTTTATGGAAACAGCTTTGGAAAACGTGGCCTCAGGAGTAGAATGAGTTTACTATTCTTAGCAGCACTACAGAGACCCATGGAGGTGAAGCAATGGCTGTTACCTTCCTCTGCCCTCAACACATGCTAGGGGATAGAACAGTATTGTTTCATGCTGCCATCTAAAGACACTAAAGTGGAGTTCTTAAAATGGATTTACATCACTAACTATAATTACCTTTTATCTCTAAATGCAATTGTCTGACATTGCTGATTATATAAAATGTGTTTAAGTTCGGTAAGCTGTACAGTCTCATAAAACAACCTGAACACAGCCCACTGTTGTAAAGACAACTCTGCTGTAGATAAAACAAGTACATTTCACTTATACTAATCAAGACAAAATTACCAGCAGATATTTTTGTAAATCTGCAACTACCAGTGCTGATTAGGGATAACAACATAGTGTAGAATCAAAGTGCATATTAAATTTTTTTGAAACACTAACTGCATTTTAAACGCCCACAAAAAAAAAGTATGTGCAAACTGCATACAACTGTACCTTCTTCATACAGGTCTTCCAGCAAATAGGCTTCTGCTCTGTCTTTCAGGGCATTCACATTGGTCGGTTCCAGTTGCAGAACTTCTGTACAAACTTTTATGGCTTCTGTAGCCTGCTGATTCTAGAGAGGAGAACATAAAACAAAACTCATGTAGTTGTGGGGTTTTTTGTTTGTTTTAAAGAAATTTACAGAGGGATATAGAAGCAGAATTACCTTTGATAAACAGTGGCAGATCCTTTCTTTGGCACGAGTAGCATAAATTGGAACTTCCGGCTCAGTTTTCATTACAGAATCATATTTATTGATTGCATCCTCATACCTGTTTAATTTAAAGATAAGCATAATATCATGAAATATAATAACTATTTTAGGGTGTTGTGATTTATTTACAAATTTTTAAATTCACAGATTTTCACATCCTTCTAGCAACGTACCTTAACTTTAATGAGTCTTAAACATGTGGCGTGAGACAACAGTAAGAAGAAAACTCTTAAGCCACTTCAAGAATTCCATCCCCATTCTCTTTTCTGTGCTATAAGAGAGAAGAGCAGGCACTATGCCTGGCAGGCTTTTGCAGAAGATAATGACTGCCATCCCTCAGTGTCCACAGACAACAGTCTCTAGATTTGCCTCCTGTTCAACACGGCACTCTGCACTTGGAAAAAAAGTGTCTCCCTCTGTGATACGCAAGATGGACTAAGTCTGGAGTCTTGCTGTAAACACTGTACTATTTGCATTTCTTGTTACAGAAAAGAAAAGAGTTATTTACGCCAGCTTAAATCAGGCAGTTGTTTTCTCCTTTCCTTCTTCTCTGTAAGTCACACAGCAAAATGTATTTTTGCTGTGAAGGTTTCAAAGATGCTAAAGTTCCATGGTTTGAGTAAGAAATGGATTAGAACATTCACCTAAAAATGCAAGCATGTGATTGAACCCAGGGATTGCTACAAGCTAGGAGAAATTCAAGCTCTGAGAAGACTCCCTGAAAATGTGCTGATAATGGATTAAATAGAAGACTAAAGTGGGGGAAAAAAAAAAAAGAGAGTCCAAACAGACTGCTGACTTAATAAAACTGTCTTCAGTTGTGCTGATTCACATTCTTGATGTACTTCATTTTAAACAACCACCTTGACAATGTTTGAGCATTTGTTAGGGGTCCTTACAGTTAGATTTTGCGTGCTTTGGGAACATGTAAAACTGAAATAAAGCAAGAAGTAGAAGAATACAGAGGCATTGTCTATCATTTAACAGGGTGCATAAAAGAAGCCCATCAGTCAGATCCACTTTTGCTATCAATGCTCTGAAGAGTTACTGTGTGGTTTTAGTCTAAAGACGTGGTCCTCTAATCACAGAATAGCTGAGGTTGGAACAGACTTCTGGAGGTTATCTGGTCCAACCCCCCTGCTCAAGCAGAGCCACTAGAGCAAGAACCAGTGTCCAGACTTGCCCGGGACTGTGTCCAGACAGACTTTGAATATCTCCAAAGTGGGAAGACTCCACAATCTCCCTGGGCAACCTGCGCCAGTGGAAATGAGAGGATGATGGGAAGCATTTCCTTATGTTCAAATGGTATTTCCTGTTTCAGTTTGTGCCCATTGGCCCTGGTCCTGTCACTGGGCACCACTGAAAGGAGCCTGGCTCCACCCTCTTTGTGTCCAGCACTTATATACATCGATATCACCCCGTAGCAGGGGAAGGCTCAGGGGGAACAGTCCCAGCTATGTCAGCCTCTCCTCACAGGAGAGACATGCTCCAGTCTCTCCATCGTCTTAGCGGCACTTTGCTGGACTTTCTCTCCCAGTAGCTTCATCTCTTGTACTGGGGAGCCCAGCACTCCAGGTGTGGCCTCACCGGTGCTGAGTAATAGTATGTGAGAGCTGACATTATCATCCCTATCTTGGTCTTACTACCTGCTCCACAAGTAAGTTAAGTATGCAAAGAGAAGACAGTGGCATCAGAAGGAATCAGAATAGGATAGTCAGTATGTGAGTCAATATTTATTTTAATTGTAATTTGAGAGCTGTGCTCAGTTATCCACTTCAACTGACAGATGCAAAAGGCATCACTTAATCAACTCCTCAACCAGGAATAAGTAAGTGCCTCAGTAGTGATTTTTTTTTTTTTTTTTAAATACAGCAGTGAATACTTACCTGCCTTCTCTGATGAATTCCTCTGCTGACTCGATCTGCTTATTGAGTTTCTTTACTTGCTTATAGAGAGAGAAGCATTGCTTATGGTCTTGGTCCAGCTTCAGACACTCCCGGACTTCACTTTTCACAGGGAAGTAGGGAGGGGGAGAAAAAACAAGCAAACAAAAAAAAACCAAAACAAAAAAACAAACCCAAAACAGAAAGATATCACCACACATTATGAAATTTCACATAGAGATGCAATGCAGCATCCATAAGCTGTCCAGAACAACAGTTGACTTATTTACACAATCTCTCCCTTCATCCAAAAACAAACGTAAAGTGAGACAAAAAAGTCTTCCAAAACATCCAGGGATACTTGTCTGCTTTTGGTTTTAGTTATTTTGCTTTGCCAAATATGCAAAGATTCAAAAGTGCTACATTAGTAACTGACTAAACAGCAGAAGAAAAATATACCCTGGGAAAGAAGTTAGATTCAGCAGTTATCAGATACAATTGTAGTTTTCCTATATATTTAGCTCAGCTCTATTACAAAATACCTATGTAAAAGTATACGTTATGCTGCCCAAAACAGCCAAAGCTCAACTAAGACTCAAACTTCCTCTTGATGGAATATCAGCCAAGCCTGTACCTGACTTTCCACTGTGAAGATTGTTTAATCAGACTCTGATTACGGCAGATACCTCTTAAAATAGTCAAGTGTCTTTAAAAAAAAAAATATCCAGAATACAGCCATATGAAGGAATAAAAGTTTTGTATCATTCAGAGTCATCATAGTACAACCAAGGTGTTATTTTCAGAAACCTTATTTTGTTCCTAAGCACAGACAAAAATATCTATTATTTGAAAATCATTAAGCCTGTAAAGGCAAGAGGAAGAAACTAAGGGAAGGACAAGATTAATCACCCAGCAAGCCCAAGAGCTATAAAATTCTTTTTTAGTATATCTTATAATGGAAAAAAAAAATAGAATCAGAGAAAAATAAAGAAAAAAGGCTTATACCTTCAGATACCATTCTGTTCTTCAATAGCTCTCAATTGTACTTATAAAAATCTTAACATTTGGTTATTAACAGAGTGTCCATGTGTGGATTTCAGAGAAAAAAAAAAATCACCTATTCTTGAAATCACTAGACTAAGTGATGGTCAGCTACCAAAATTCACCACAGAAGTGACCTATGAGCTCCAGAAGTTAAGTATACTCTGGAAAGGGGATCCCTAAAGCAAACTAGTTAGTTATTTGGTGTTTACTTTGCCCAGCTATAAAATGAATTTTTGCAGTTATAATCAAATGCAGTTTCCATCCACCAGCCTTTGTCATACACTGCCAAGAAGAAAAACCCAGGCTTTTTCAGTCCCCTTCACCTCTTACTGAACAGATTCTGTGGCAGGAACCGTATTAAGAGGAGTCTGGAGATGCAGGAAGCACATCTGAGATGACAAGCTGCATAGAAACCACTTGTGTGCAAAAAAGAAGGATTATACCACCTGTCCAGCTGAGCAGAGTATGAAGGTAACAGTCCGGATTAAGCAAGGGCAGTTATCTGCAGGACTGACTAGGGATGTATAGGAATAACACCTTAAAATTAACTGGATATGAATAAACAGGTAGGATGTTATCAAAAAATAATCCAAAGTACTGAACACTGTCAGCAAGAACAAAAGGTTGACAGCTGTGGATCCCCAGCTCCTCATACTTGGATGCTCTTGTACTTTTTATTTATTCTTAAACTTGTAACTTTTTGTTTCCACTCTTGAAAACAAAAATCTAGCCCTAAGACTTAATGTATACATTTTTTGTTTGTATTGTAAACTTAACTTGAATGGAAGTTCAAGGTTAAAAAAAGGCTCCATCAAAGCAAGTTTAGAGAAGCACTTTCTTCTAGGATAGAGAACTACAATAAAGACAGTAAACGTAAGCAACTCTGACAGACCTGCACTATGGCTTCTATTTAAGTAAACAAGATGCTAGGAACCATCGATGGCTGGTCTTAAAAGAATAAACATGGTGTCTTCACTGCCAGCTCTTAGCTTCTGGAAAGGACCTTCCTTTATCAGATCCAGACCAGAGTTGCTACTCCATCCAAAAACCAGACAACATAGATATTTCATGGTTTATCATGACCTATATCATCCCATTTTCTGTCTCAGTTATAATGATTACAGCAAACAGTAAAATTACCTGAGTGATAATTCATGGTCCCCCAGCTGATAATATATTCTGCTGATTTTATAGAAGGCTTCAGTGTTATCATTCTTTAATTTGGCAGCAGCTTTCAAGTCACTAATGGCTTTGCTTGGTTCCCCTTCCTTTATATAACACTCAGCTCGAAGTTCCCGTAGCTCTGCATCCCAAACACAAACCTTGAGAAATCAAAATTAAAGCTTGTATTTGGTCCATAACATTTCACTTCTTTTCCTCCCCAACAACAGAAAAATCCCATTTAATTTCATTTTGCCAACTGCAACAGCATAAGGTTCAAGCTGCACGCAGAGTGCATGAAATTAGCATCTCTGCTTCCTGGTGGATGCTGTGATGCACCTGCCCAAAGAGAAAACAAAGGCCTGAAAAATTTGTAAATGATTCAATGAGCTCATGCAGGGAGATGAATTAAATCTACTGGCACTGCTTAAACTGGGACAGTCTGTTGAGCCTCCAGGGAAGGATATCAGAATCATAAATTATTATATCTTCCCAGAAGAATAGGGGTAATGAACAGCAAGGACCAAGCTGTCACTTGTCCTCTAGAAAGAAGCCTATGGGTAAGATTAAGCTATGCAAGATTTGACCTTAGTATCTGGATTTTAAAGATATATACAGAAGTAATAGTGTGACAGTATGGCAAGAATAACTACTTAAGAGGAATTGCCTATCATAATTCGTTTTAGAGAATTTATTCTCGGTCTTATCATTTGTTTGTAAACCATCATTTTAGAAAACAAGGGTTTTACGCTTTTCCACATTCCCTCCCTATAAACAAACTCCCCACCTTGTGGCAGTTTCTTCACTGAAAGCTAGAATGTTGACATTCTATTAATTAAGTGTTAATTTGTATGTGAAGAGTCATAGCAGTTAACTGTCTTTTAATAGATACTTCTATATGAGACACAAAATGCCCACGATTGAGTTATTTACGCTTATACTATCAGACTACCTATACTGATTAAGATTCAAGAAATACAGATATCTAAGGAACAAGCTGAAAATCCAAATAGCTACGTACATTTTTAACTTTGTGATTTTGTTTGATCTTTTCTTACTTCATTTTCTCAAGACAAAAATTGCCTGTATATAGGCAATGAAAAATCTAGATTAAAACCCTACATCTCCTGTATTTGGCAAAACTTCATTGGTCTGAGAACAACTTTTTTTCCCAGCTTCCCCAAGAACTGTGGAAAAATGGGAAAGTATAATCAAGAAAGTTACCAGTAACAGAAGTTTAGCTGAAGTTGTATCTTTAACCTAAACTACAAGCTATCATACTGATTTTTATGCAGGTAGTGCTCCGCACTCTCCACTCTCCAACTTCATTATGGACTCATGGTGCTCAGCAAAACTGAGCCAATTACACCAAGTGTTTTCACATCAGTGAAGAAGTTATTAAACAAAAATACACAGATGTCAGGAGCTCTTACTTCCCTTTCACAGTACCATTTTACTTAACACTTACTGCCAAGATTTCATCAAGAAGAGAAATAGCAGCTACGTAATCCTCTCGCTGGTAGGCAGATAATGCTTGTGAATGCAGGCGCTGTAGCTCATCAGATTTTGTCAGCTGAGTCTGGGCTTCTTTTTCCTCATTACTGCTAGGATTGGATTTGAGCTGCAAACATTAACAAGGAAAGACATTGAAATGCTTATTCAAGGATCTTTTTTTGTCCCATTAATAATCATATCATGAAGAACTGACTAAAGCTGCAAATAAAGCAAAATTAGTTTTAAATTCCACTGGAAACGTTTCTAACTCCAAACTTCAGAAAAAAAGACAGACATTTTTAGCTTCAGTACAAGTTGTCCAAAGTGAGAGAACACTAATTCCTCCCCCCACCAGGCCTCATCATTCACTAGTGGACACATCATACACAATAGTCATTGTCCCCCCCACCCCCAATCAACTGCTCGAAGTCACGGACCTCTGAATTGTAGCCTAGTTAATTCATCTCTCTGCAGACAGTTATTACACACTGGATTCCTCAGCATCAGTAGAAAGTACATACACATGGCATAATCACATATCTCACTTTAAGCACTATATATATTTATAAATTCATGACAGAAACAAATGCAACATGTCACAGACAGAATACTGTAAAGCTGCGTTTCTTACATTTTCCTCAGAAAGACTGACTACAGCAGCAAGTTAAGATGCTACAGATGGGGAAAGGCTCAACTGGGATAAGCTCTGAATTTATGCACTTTGCTTCATATATGGTTTTAAACAAGTCTAAAGTTTTGTCTACAAAGACTCTCATTTCTCAAACTCCTCTCTCTGAGCAAATATAAAGGATTATATTGTACTTGCCATCATTTGTTGAGGCAGCTTTGTATTTTCAAAGAAAATAGAAAAACCCAAAAATCTCACAGGCAACTCTGCTACCACCCAGGAAGGCAAACACAGGCCAAGAAGAATCTCAGCTATTCCCTTCCAAAGCCAGAAAGCCATTTGTAAGATCAGCATAGTTTGAATAAGGCAGTGGCTTCACACTTGTTGCTGATCAGAATGACTTCCAAAGTTCCCAAAGGGACAGATCAGCAGGACTTGATTATTTTTTTTAATTTTGTTTGTTTTAAATCAAAACTTGCACTACCTTGCATTTTATACACTGAATGTTGACTAGAGTTACCGACTCCTCAAAGTCATTCAGTACTTTTTCTTTCCTCCTTTATCTTAAAGTGGCCTCTTACCTTTTTCTCATTGGAAAGTTCTTCAAACACTCATATTTTGTGCTTAAGTCTCTAATGCAATTCAACATCAGCCCTCAGAACTCCTATAACAAAATTTCCCCTGGTTCCAACACTTAAGTATATGAAAGGAAAAACCCTAAATGCAACATCAAAAGCACATGCAGGTCCCACCTATGTCTTAGATTCTTCATTTTAAGTCTTTTTGAACCTTACACAGTTGTTTCATTTTACTCTGGCAAAAAATCAAGTTGTACTTAGACCTGAAAATTCTCCTTTATCCCCTACACTGTCTTTCAGCAAGAGGAGAGGAATGTGATCAAAGAGTTTTCTTCTTTGTACGCTGATTCCTAATATCAGTCTCAAAAAGCTTTTCTTCTGGTTAGAACAGAAACTCTGCCTCGTGCTATGCATCCTATTTCTCCCCCAAATCTGGAGCTTGTAGTAGAGGCAAATTTTAAGTTCCAAGATTACAAAACTCTCTGAAGTTCTGAACTCTTCAGTTCCAGCTGACTTGCTTAATGTCTCTCTCAATTTCTCAGCATTTTCCTCTCTTTTGCTACGGACAAGCTTTATGCTTCCATTTAAATTTCTCACGATAACAGTGCACTCCTCAGACACACAGTATGTTTCTCATGATTTATTTGGAGCAAAACATCAGTGGGATATGAAATGCAATGTTACAATCATACAGACACATCTGATAGTAATAAAGACCATTTGAGTGAAATATCCTAGATAATTTTAGGTAGTACAAACTGTCCAGTTAACAAAGAAAGGGAAACTTTTCACACTATCATTCAAACTAAAGCCATCAAGTGTTTGTGTGCTACAGTATGATGAAAATAATACACTCAGAAGCTCTTAATAAGTAGTTAGTGTATTGCTATGATGTTTTAATCAGTAATGTTAACTAAAGCAAAAAGAAGTCTGTTCATTCAGGTCCCAGAAAAAAAGCTGGAAATGTGATGCAGTTGTTTGATACTCTCATTTTGGCTTACGTCCCAATTATTTTTTTTCCCCTATCTTTTCACCCTGTGATCAGAGGACTGTCACATCACTATCAACAACAAATCACATTTCAGTTATTTCTCCTTTTCCTGTGGAGCAGTAAGCTTGTGGGTGACAACTCAGAACAACTGCTAGCACTAAGTATGCTAGATTTCCAAGAAAGGAGCAAAGTATTAAAAATCCCTTCAGCTGAACTTAATACAGGTCTAAGGCGAACCTAACACTCATCTACACGTTTCATCAATGGCCTCAAAACACAATGTCAGAAGCTATGCTCTGCTCAATTCTGCTGGACAAGGACACTGCTACTGGTGAAGGTGTTCTCAGCACAGTATCCTTTCCTGTCTTTGAGGTTTACTACGTTTAGATTAGAACACTAAGTTAGTTGCAGTTTAAGTTGCAGCAACAAGAGCTAGCCAGCTGTTAACAGCAACTTTCATTCACTACCAACCCCCCTGTCAAACGTGCACCTAATTCCTTTACAGAAAACAAAGGCCATTACGCAGGAATGGCTTTGTTACTGTAAGTAATTCTCTATCACAGATTTACCACTATAGGTGCTGCTTTAGTTTATAGCCTAGCCTCAGTATAGGGAAGAAACACACCCTAGGGTAAGCAAACCCCCAATTCCCTCTCCCCCACAAGTAAGCGAGATTAAAGGGAACAAAATCATCCCCACTCAATTTATCAAGTTGAACTTTAAACGCATTAACACGTGTATCCATCTCCCCGTTACTCTCAGTGAGGAAACCGGCTTTTTCCAGAACTTTATCTCAAGGACTTGACTCAAAACTTTGCAACATTACCTTGCTGCACCCAGGACAGTAGGAAAAGGTATTACTAGATCACTTCATGAAACCCAGCATTTTCTTGGCATCTAGAAAGTGCTTAGATCATTTTGATTCAAATTCGGCAGCCTTGGAATGGCTGCCTTGCATTTGCAGTCAAACTTTTAACAAGCTAAACAATTCCTGCTGGTTTTCAAGAAGCAATATAAGCCCCCCCACCCACCCTGCAATATTTCACTGTATTTCACAAGTCCATCAATATGACTTTTCCGACCATACACAGAAGTTACATCAGCCACACACAAAAATATAATGCAGCACTAGTTCAGAAATATATTGTTAATACAAGGCCATCGATACAGCCATTCTGGTATATCAGCAGTGACAAAACACTGAAGCGAGACCAATGTTAAACTACATAGGATCGATTTGCATTTTGTGTTGGATGCTGCTATCCTGATGATGCCATGTGCCAGTCTGAATTGATTAACATATTTCAATGTGATGCACCTACATGTATCTTACATGCTATCTGGATCAGCAATATGCTTTTTATTTAACAAAGCTTTATCTGTTACCATACTAAAAAAAGGATCCCCAAACACTGGACACTTACAGGAGACAGAACTGGAAATCACAAACATGGAGCAAGTGCCTCCTGCCTATTAAGTCTCTGAAAAACTTTTTGCTTCAGGATTTTATTATTTTTTTTTTACCAGAAGTATAGGGAAGAGTTACAAAACACAGGTAAGCTAATTCAACAGCTTACTACAACCTGTCCTGCTTTCCAGATAGATAGTCCTACATCTTCCTTTGCAATGGCCCATAAACAATACAGGAAAAAGTTGGGCATTTAGTACAAGAATTCTAATGAAGAACAGTTACAACAACCTTGAGCGGGGAAAAAAAACAAACAAAACCAACCAACCAACAACTTGAAATCCATACTCTCAAAAAGTATAGATTAAAGATGTAAAGGCAATTCACCTCTAGCATTTCAGTATCTTAGTATGTATTATAAACAAGATATTGTTGAAACCTCAAAATGTTATAGACGTACTGTTTCTATACTGTACTTAGTGGTCCAGTGCCCCTAACATAGGCATACATCTACACATTCTAAAGCTGTTTTATTTTCTTGCTTTTCAAAATGGTAAATACACAGACAATGAGAATAAATTGATTAGGCTTGTGAAAAACATTCTAAGGGGAACTGAAGGAACCTCCATGGTTTGTGCTATTTAATAAGATCAAGACATCCACACACTCAAGAACAGTACACAAGGAAAGCTCTGCATTGGCAGAGCAATATATTAGGTAGCACAGCCATGATATTAGAGAGATGGAAAAAAAGCAAAAGGTATTTAAATATTTCCTTATTCTTTACCCAGGAAACTACAGATTATCACAGTACCACAGAGGAATGTATTTGGAAACAACCTAACATTACTTTGATCTGGATAAGAGAGCTTCAAACACCCCACCCAAGCTTGCCTAGTAACTTACTCAAATCAGGTTAACTTACAGCGCCATAAGATGGTCCCCTCCACCTACATCCAAAATAGTATTACACATACCAACCAACCATGGATTGTTGTGTATTTTGTTGTGTATTTTGCAACAGCTGAGGGCTTCCCTAGATTAGAAAACAAAAGTTTGCAGATGTACACTGCTCATTCACTTGGTCTTGGCTGACATCTAGTGGAGCTGGAAGTGGCACCCTCAGTTTCCAGCTTTTAAGTGTTTATGCTTCCAAGGGAGACAGAATTGTCTATTTACAGTATTTATTACATCAAACTGCAACTGTGAACATTACATTCAATCTAAAAAAAAAAAAGAAGAGCATTTTAAATAAATATGACAACTTGGTCCTTTCCACATTTTCCAATAGACTATTTTTGTGCATTCTACAGAATTCAGCAATTCAAATGCTTGTCATTTTCTCTAGGACACAAGCAGGGCCACAGACAGTATTACAAGGCTCATCAAAGGGCTGCCAGGACTTGCATCGCTTTTGTCACCTTTTCAGAGGGCCTTCCATCAACCCAAGTATAGCAATATTCCTTTTATTTTCACTAAAAATCACATACTTAAAGACAAAATAAATATTCCAGGGCTTTCATGGATCAAGGCCTTAGACATGAACATTGATGTGCTCACAGATCTGTCCCGCTGACTTCTGTTATTGAGAAACTACTAACCAAAAGAGAATGAACTTGGTATTAAGCATACAAACACTCAACCACAGTTGGAGCAGAAAAATACATACTATTCGTATACTGTAAGCAATGACTTTCTAAAGTCACTAAGGACTTTGGTTTAATCCCTGTTCCATCCTGAGCACCGTGAGCACAAGAATTAGACCTCTCTGCTGACACCTATTGAAAGTTTTATTACCCTCTACGCCCTAGATTTCCAAACTGGTAGCTGAGTTGTAAAGGAAGAACCTAAAGAGCTTCTAAAGATTAATGAGTTCTGATTCTGTATCACTAGACAGAAAAAATACTGGCCCATGGAAGGAACTTCATCAGCTTAGTGCACCTGTTGACCAAAGGAGAGGTTTCTAAAAATGTACTATTGCCTAACATGTCAAGGCGTAAAGGAGAATCACACCTTTCAGCCAACAGGGAAGTACAGCGGAAGAGAGAACAAAAAAGGCAATCTAAAAATAAGATATGAAGGCTGGGGTCTCAGGAGGCTCTGCTCCTTAAAGAAACACTCCAATCCTTTCCAGTCAGACATTCCCACTGCCTGCTTTCACACTGGCACTGTCTCACAAGACAGCCAGTAACATGCTACAGGGGGTAGAAACATCCAGAGAAACTGCTCTGCTTAGCAACTGTATAATTTTAAAGAGGTTTAGGGTGATCATGGAACTTTTCCCACATATGATAAAACTGCGTAGAGAGAATTTAAGGGTATGAGATTTTTCTTTCTACAAGCATACACTAAAGGATAGTTCTACTATTATGTGTAAAGAATAGTTTCAATGACTCTTTCAAGGTCTACACAGAATCACTGCTGTTACAAGATAGGAAAGTTTACCTGTAATTCTCCCCTCCATTTAGATGGACTGAATTTTTCTTCCTCTTTCTCTCCCTCAAAAATGACTGCATCTCCTAAACTGCCGAGATCCCTTTCAAGGTGCATGACTCCAAGAGAGAGTGGAGGAGGGA
>VUYV01000086.1:2172699-2186326 GCA_008711295.1 Anarhynchus alexandrinus | reverse complement strand
AAAAAAAAAAAAAAAAAAGGAAGCTATTCTGAGTCTCCACTGGGATTTGATGGACTTCTGGAATATGCTAGAAGAAAACACCATTTTTCAGATGGTTCATTACATCAGTCACCCTGCAGTTGTGGTTGGCACAGAAAGCAACACTGTTGACACTGACTTACTTTCCTTAGTTTCCACACCCTGACCTTATTTCTCCAACTCAAAAGTGAGGAATATTTTAACATTTGATCTCCTCCCTAAAAGTCAACACCTGACCCAAACAAACGCATAATCAATCTCATGTGTGAAATCACACAAAAGAGAACACATCTACTATCATTCAAGGCCATACCATCTACTTCAAAGAAGGCTGGCTTTACCAGAAGAAAGCCCATCTCATCTACACAACTATTTCCTCGGGAAAAAAAAAAAAACTTAACACAGAAGGTAAAAACTCCCATACTTGACAATTCATTTCTGTAAGCTTACGACATCCTCAGGACCATCTAGTCTAGGTAACATCCTGAAACCCTGCACAATAAAGTGAATTATTTTTCTTCAAATTAAGAATTCCCTTTCAGTGAAGGGGGATGGGTAGGGTGGAGGTTTGGTTTGTTTTGTAAATACAGCATTTCCACCCCATCTTTCCATGATACTCAACTTCTGCAGACTCAAACATATGACCAGGCTGCCGCACGCCTACTGACTTACAGCAACTGTGGATTTAGAGCCTATGCACTACTAATGCAGGATGGGCAAAGTATTTCTCCAATTTAGGTCCAGATTTGGACCCTAAAGTTTGTCAATGTGGTACACACTTACCCAGAATAAGAGCATTCTAATCAACTGATATGCAGCCAAAGTGTTCATATCCTGACCTACATTTACTCAGCTACAGAGCAGAATCATAGATTACATACTCTGTTCACTTGTAAAACATGCAGTTTTAGGTATCTAAGTCCACAACTCAATTCTAGCCTAAAAGTTATTGAGATCCCACTGGCATTTCTCTGGGCCATATCTGCTCTAGCAGTAGAAGGAACTTTCATTTCAAGGTACAACTTACTGCTTCTGGCTTCTTGACAACTGACTTACAATACGAGTCAAACCTTCCTAGAGGCTACTATTTACCTTTCCCCTGTTGCTTTTGGTAGCAAAGATACGAGTCTGGATGTAAGAGTCTTGAAATCATTTGGAAAGTTATTCAGTCCCTAACAGCATTCCTCCTTCTCTCCTCTTTTATACAAAAACACCCCAAAGAAACACAGAATGTTAATACATTTCACAATATTATGACTCTGACTTCCTCTCATCTAGAGATTAAATGCAATTTCATATTTAGATGCAAACATACTGCCAGAATAAACTAGATATTTTAGACACACGGAGAACTGGTAGAATAATCAGACTGACTACCTGAAAGATTTCAAAGAACACAAGGGAAATCTCTCAAATATATGCGTATTCTACTTAAGAGTCACAGTATGTAGGATAACTTAATGCCCTCCCCCATATGAATAGATTAACCTATTACACAGGATTACTTTAATATTGCCTTACTTTGCTTGAATATACTGTACTTAACTGAAAATTGTGCTCTTCAAAAGAGACTGCTTGCCATATTCTCTAAGTACATAGGCAATATTGTTCACAGAATGAAAGAAACTGGAAGTAAGATTTAGGATCAATATGGTATCTTCATAAGTCAGCTTCCAAGAAGAAACTCTGTTCTACTTCAGATTTAAAGCTTGACTGAGGACTTAAACTGTTTGACTGACCAAAGACAGCAATCTAAAGTTTTGCAGCTGGTTTGGAAAAAAGGCAAGCTACTTGACAGTTGACTGGAAAAGCACTTCCATATTCAGTATCAAACAATACTCCAAGAAACAGTAACTGCAAAGAGATGCATACACAAACTCAGAATCAACACTGACATCACATAATTGCTATTGCAGCAACTATGTCCTCAGTTAATCAGAGCTGAACGACATTCTCTGACATTTGCAAACAGCAGGGCTGCACTGCAATCAGACGTGCAACTGCAAACCACACACTCCTAAAACTTCCTGAGGAAACAACAGCAGCCAGAGGAGCCATTGCTACATGAATTTCAGAATAAGCTACTGCAGCTTTGCTACAAACACAAAGACTGGTTAGTACATTTATACCTGCAAGAGCCATTCCTCCCAAGTGCCCTGCAGAGCGCACAGTATAACTGCTCTGGTTTTGTCATACATACTCACTAGTAAGATTTCCATTATACATCTGTAATCTGCAACACAGAACTGCTTCCTCCATCACACTCTAAGAAAGCCAGCAAGACGGCAGCAGTTGCACTTGCAAATTCTATTTATTTTGGCATAAGGGACATGCAAGCTGTTCAAACTAGCAACTCCTGAAGAGTAAGCAAGAATAAGAATGTATCTTATTTATTCTCATACTTACAGAAATTTTGTGCAACAGAGGGAAATGAGTTTTGCATATTCTCTGAGGAATTTTGTTCTGGGGTTAGATCGGTTTATTTTTGCAGCATAAGGCCAAAATGCACAAAATACTTATCGAAGTAAGAAACAAACCAAGTGAGTTTTAGGAGGGTAATATCCAACTGTGTTTGTATGGAAACTCTGGGCGCTTTCTGATTATGGAGAGAAAGTACTGCCAACACATTCATGAAAAATGGAGAACTCCTCTGCAGATGACAAGACATGCAGATGCATGCCACCAAAATTTATTGATTTTAACAGCCCAGTGACTAAACTAAGAGCCCAGGATCCTTCTGTAATCGGTAAAAAGAGACAGGAACCTTCAAAGGTTGACCCATGAGGCCCCTAGTGATTTCCCAAGGTGACCTGAATATAGTGATGTAAAGCAGGGCTCAACTACATACATTGAGTCCCATGCCACTTATTTTTCTTTCTGAATGAAGATTGCTCCCTAGTATAGGCATCATCAAGCACAGATCATGAAGCGCCAGGCGCACAAAAAAAAAAAGAGAGACTTTTTGAAGTGCTGTGCTACTGCATGCAACACCTGATTTCATCTTCATCACCACACTGCAACTTTAGCAGTCATTTATTCATGCAAGGCAGCTTAGCTACAACACCCTTAAAGAATAAGACAGACAAACTCAGGTATACATGCACATATGCTCTAGACCATCAGAGCTGAGATGAGACCTTGGCTGAGAACCCAACCTTAAAAGCACTGATGCAATTCAACTTAGGCCTCCAACTTACCACATTTTTAAAGTCATCCTCTGCCTCATCAAATTTTCCTTGCTTGAGCAGTAAGTGTCCTCTCTGTAGTCTTGCCTGAAATGAAACGTAAGATAATTTATCTTGCTTTACAAATGGGAATTCAGGAATGTATGAAAATAAGCTTCAGTTTCCTTTAGCGACAAAAAAAGTTTCATTTTACTACAGCTAACAAGCTGAAACAGAGATCACAACACCCATTCTTTGTCTTCCCAATTTGACAATGTTCTTATGAGGACTCTTTGATCATAAAGGATCACTCAGCACCAGAACAGAGGGGAAAAAAGCAGCCACAGTTTTTATGAGTGGCTACAGCTCATGGAAAGAACTCAATTGAAGTGTTGCATAAAACAGAGTGAATGTTTACCTTACACCACTTTCCTGATTATAATGGCTTATAGATTTTCAGAAATTAGCAAAATACATAATAAACAATCCCCACACTTAAGTCTTTCACTACACTTTCAGAATAATAGAAGCTATGTAAAAAGACAAGTTAATGATTTAGAAGATTTTGATTTATGGTAGGAATATTTTCATACAACAATGAATTTAACATCTGTTCCTTCATTGTAAACTATACAGGACATGCCACTGCCCATGGAAAAGGGAGACCAGAGAATTAAATAAAGAGAACTCCAGCATCAGTCTCCAACTAGTGAGGCAGTCTCCACATACGGTAAGCAGAAGTGAGCAAGGTGTAAGTAAATCAGAATTTGTAACAATCCCATAAGAAAGCAATGAGAGTAGGCAAATCAAATGCCGATTAAGACAGAAGAAAAACAGAGGAATCTGTGCGNCCCCCCCCCCCCCCCTCGCTCTCAGAGGGCATCACCCTGGTGACTGAGAAGAAAATAACCACAAGCGAGAGAAGGAAAGTGTTTAGCACAAACCCATGAGGAACACAAACTTAATAAAACTACTATTAGTTGTTAGAATAACTGGCTAGACTGTACTCAGCATAGTCGCAGATTCAAGCACATACACCATTGCTATTATTTTATCTTATTTGAAGCCTTCTGAGTGATAATATATTTCCTATTTCCATTTAGCAAAATCTGAAAAAAAACCAACCTTCTTTGAAGCAGGGGTTTTTTTTTTTACGCTTGAACAATTTTCAATTCCAGCAATACTTACTGATGTGAAGTCCTGCTTTAATTCAACCACTTTACTTAAATCACGAATTGCTGCTTTCGATTTGCCCATGGCTAAATACACTGTGGCTCTTCTGTAATAAGCAATGTAGTTATCAGAGTCTCCCTCTGCAAGGGAATGAACAGTAATCAGAATACTATCTCAAAGCAACTGAAACTTTGCGTACAGTGAAACCGCAATGACTAAAAATACATTACTTGAGTTTTAAGCCACTGGAAAAATTGGTATTTATCAATAAAATATAACATTTGTAACATTATCAAAGCAATATTTTCTATGCAGTTTGATTATTTAAAAATAAACATTACCTAAACACAGTAAATACTAAATAATTAAGAATACTGAAGTTGAAATATGTACATGTTTTTCCAGCCTTGTACAGGGAAACAGCCACTATATACTAACCCTTTATCTCCAACTGCAGGCCTACATTTGAAAGCATGTTAATTCATGATTCTCTATCCCAGTTCCTGTCCATCATATAGGATACAAGCAAATAATCCCAAAATGACCAATCTGTTAGCCCAATGTCATCAGAAGCATAAACCCATTGAAAGAGCAGCAACTTCTTTAATATTCAAGTGGGCACCAACGCAGACAACGTGTGTGTCTCAACAGCAGACACACACACATACGTTATCAAAACCTGAAGGCTAACTTCAAGGCCCATGCATCCCATGCTGTCTCCTGGTCAAACTTCCAAGATCCATCAATTTCAACACTCTAGGGTAGCACATACATGTACACCCTTACAGGAGATAAACATCAGTCTCTGAAACCAAGAAGAATATTCTTAATATTCTTCTCTGTGCAGTATTTCAAAGAAACAGATGCCAGTTACCGTTGGCTCTCAAGGAAAGGTAACTTAGACCACCCAAACAACCACATACAGTAGAAGACAGTAAACATCTTACTGTACTATTAGGAAAAAAAAAAAAGAAAAAACCAATCCAGAATTTGTAGACAAGGACATCCACATCTGAGGACAAAACAAGTATTTCTCCTCCTCACCTCATCTGAGGTTGAAGTTGAACTTTAAAATAAATGGAACACATAGCATTGCCAAAAATCTCATGGTCAGTAACTGAGCTTCATAGCTGGCCACCTCCATTACCAGAACAATAGTTCAGATCTCAGTGGAAAAGGTATCTCCACTCTTCCTCTACAATGACTTGGCTGTGGAAATGCTAACACCCAGCACTGAAATTTAATAACAACTCCCATGCTTATATGCCAGCATTATGGAGATCAAGTAAATTCAATGACAACTACCTTTAAAAAAAGGTAGTGTTAAGTCCAACTGCATACATCTACATGTGTAGAGTAGGCACAAATCAATAGCTGAAACTAAGGAACCTTATTAATACACAAAGGATGGAAGATGGGAAAGAGCTAACCCAGAAAGCATGTTCCAACACCAGATGATGATCTCTCTGACAGTAAGAATATGGTTTTGCCTCAGTTCCCCAGTAACAGTAATGAACAGCAGTTAACATCTACCCAGACAAAAGGCATAAGCCATCAACTCGATGAGATTGAAGAAAGAGTAACTGAAGAGACAGAAAATAGACAGTAACTTTCTTTTATTTCAGATGTTTGCAAAAAAGCAAAAATAGGCTGGCTGAGGCAAGAAAAAAGATGTATTTACCTCACAGTCTACAATGATGCAGTACAGGCAAAAAGGATTAGAGAAATTTCTTCTCCCCTCCTCTACCAACACATCAGGGAAATCACGCTTACAGACTTTTCAAAAAGGCAAAATACAATGAAGGAGAAGCCTGATGAAAGTTTAGGCAATCAGGCTCAAATCAACACCCAGCTAAGAATCCCAACATCAATGGAGGCATTGACAAGGTCACAACGGAGGTGGTCACACCATAGTTCTACCAGTTGCTCGAGCACTGCTGGCAAAGCAGGTGGTTTCACTCCATGCAGGCACCTCACACCTCTGCCGCCTTTACACCACCACCAGCATTTGCATGGCCACAGACTGAACTGGACTTTTCACCAAACCCAAGTTAAACCTTGGCAACCAATAATAAAGGAATAAGCCATGTTGTAACACTAACTCTGCTCAGATACCACTGCAATGCTTTGGCAGCGACAAACAAGGTAAAAGGAGTAACAGACCACCTCTCAGTGGAACGAGGAGCTTCCATAGCACAGAAAAAGAGGACATTCGTTGCTCCACTCCCTTTATATAAGGGAAGTTGATCTCAGAGAACTCACAGAAAATATTAATAGCTCAGAATCAGCAGATATTTCATTTCCATATCACTATTAGACCAAGGCATAAATAGAAAAGTTTCAGTAGTATGACTCATAACTGTGTAACATCTTGATATTATTCTTCTCACAGAGAAAATTATGCACTTGTACATTATAACAAAGTCCAACAACTTAAAAAAAAATTAAAAAAAACCATGCAGTTGAGAAATTGTAGCATTAATGAACACTGCTCTTTACTGGAGCTATCTGTGGCTACTATTCAGTTCAAGGATTTTAACCAGCAAAGTTGCTTTAAAATTTATAGAAGCAAACATTTAACTCCTCAGTTTATTGAAAATGCAGAACACCAAAACAAGAACTCACTTACTCGTTGAGTGTAAGAGAGGGACAGTTAATATACTTTTCACTACCAGTCCAGTATCTCAGACCTGTAGCATTAGTTTCACTGAGTTATCACCCACTTCAAGTTTTTAACAAACAAAAAAAAAGAGACTATTTTAACTGTTGAATTTTTTTACAGTGCTGGAGAAAAGCAAGCATGGATAAACTCAACCTTTCAGACATACTTCAAAAAACTTCAGAAAGATAAAACCTAATCTTGATGGGATTAGATACAGGGAATACCTCATCAAACAATACCATAGTCAGTTATAATTCCTTCCATACAGCTAACTTGCAGAACAGCAGTGACTTAGTGTTCACATATCATGTAGTTGATTGAACAGTTTCTTTTATCAAAATCAAAGCATAAATATTCTACTGCATTTCTGTTGGCTCCCGTCCACACTGCTGCATAAAGGTGCCCCAACTTCTGTGACTCATGGAATGCAGTTTGCAAGAAAGCACAATACGTAACGAAGCAAACTGTAGGGAAAAAAACCCTCACCCAAAGGTGTTTCAGTGCAAGAGTCACTTTCCTGAGATACATACCTATAGCTGCATGAAAGTGAGACAAAGCATCTGCTAGCTGTCCAGCAGCCAATAACTTCTTTCCCATTTCAAGTTGTTTTTCTACTTCTGCATTTATTCCACATTCAGCTCCTTAAAGAAAAAAAACACATCGTTTTGAATGACCAGTTTGATTATACCAAACACATACAGTGATAATCAATACATATAACAAAGTTATTGATATAAAGGCAGAAGTCACATCTTCCAGTATTAAATCAACCTGCTGCCTAATAAACACATAGCGTGCCTTCCCTGCCCCAAAAAGATGTCAAAGTAGACAGATAAAACACTGTAAAGCGCCGCATTATGAGAAGGCACCAAATATGCATTTCATGCATTGCTATTCCTGTCTATACGTGCAGTAACACACTTTTGCACATCAAGCTTCATATATCAACTATAAAAACAGTTTGACAAAAGACATTTCTATGTGGGTTTACAATTTCAAAAGAATCTGGAAAAACACTCAATGCACATATAACAAGTATAAAAAGGCTTTGCGTTAATTTTCATGACCCTACTGATAACTTAGGACTCAGCTGAGAACCGTTAACTACTGCAGACTGGCTTCTCATCTACTGCACTTTTGTCTCATCTTTATCATTTCCAAGGCAAACTGTTTCCAGAGCACAAGCTTCGTTATAAACAATTAAAATTCTCAATCGCTTTTCATTTAACCAGTAGTATGAAAATCATATTAAAGTGGTATGCTTTCAAAGTGCCAGTTTTTGTTTAAAGCTAATAGATTGCTGCTGCTCAACCAACAAGGAAAGCCTATTGCTGAAAAGACATGAGCAGCTAAGTGCAAGTACAAGCTGTACGTACATCAATTGAGCCACAAAGGTTTTTCATTTGTACTGCTTCCAGCATTCTTCAAATCAGGACAGAATTTCACTACAACTTCCTGGTTTAGGACTATTAAAACTTTCACACTATAAACAGTTTTCTTTTACTAAGAGCATACCCTATGCATAAATTTAAGCAAGGTAAAATATTAAAATTCTGAATAAATACATCACATTAGAAAAGAATGAACTACAATTACTAGGAATCAATTTCTTTCACTCAGGTTTTGTATCAAGTTAATTCAGATAGGCACTTGAATTAATCTTAAATACGAAAATGCAGCAGCACTTTGAAGTAGTTTCTTAGAGTTGGAACAAAAATGTTACACTACACAGACTGAAAGAAAGTATATTGAAACTTCTCACACTGAAAGGCGATTAAACAACAAAGTATTTGTAATGAAAGAACAAAATTCTCTGATCACTAAGTCATCAAGACTTTAGACCTTGGAACTCTCAGCACCTGGGATCTTAATTTAATTTACCTTTCCTACTCATTAATATAGTTCATAATTCTTTTAATTCCATATTAAAAGAAAACTCATTGAGCTGTCTGTACTAAAAAGAACAAAATGCCCTCCGTATCCACTGGAAAAAGCTCTATCTGTGAAAATATTGATAATAATTCCAAAAACTGGATTCAAGGGCTTCAATTCAATTATTTGCTTTAGATCAATGACAGCAAACAAATTCCTTTTTTTAATTAATGGAAATGACTTTATAAAATAAGCCCCAAATTTCCCGTCAGTATTTTTTTTTTTGCTTAAATAGACAAAGTTAAAATAGTAATTACTTATCAGATAATCAATTTGGGGATCTTATTCAAAGACGCATTTTAAAATCCATTCCAGGTATGTACAGCTCTGAATAAAATAGGAATAGCTCCACTGATAATGGAGAAGTATTTCTTAACAGCAATTTTTTCCACACACAGTATACTACTTCAAGGTAGCTTTTATGTGAAGGTCCAATTTTCAGGAAAATGGACATTCTTCTTTGCCATTTTGCTGCTTCTCTAGCTTAAACCTTTGATCATGCAGTAGTTCGATGCCCTCTAAAATGATAAACCAAGCGTTGAAGAGAAAAAAATCCAAAACAAACACAACCACTCCACCCCAAAACCAGAAAAACACCCCACCACAAGTTTCCCTGGCTTTGGAAGTATTCTAGCAACAAATCAGATATCAAACCATAAACAGATGAAAGTATTTAACATGAGCAAAAACAAACTAGCAAAATATTCTTAAGCTTCATCCCTCCCATCTCTCCTCACATATGAAAATGTTAAATCTTTCAAAACTCATCAGTTTGGAGTGGTATCCTAGAAGCGGGGTGCAAAAGTCTTTGATGAATCTTCCATCCACCTAAACATGGCATTCAAGCATTCAGTTTTCACAGTGTCAAGCATCTGAAGGAGTGTCCTCGTTTCACATTTAGTCAAATCAGGATAGGTCCAAGAATAGATTTGCCACAATTAAGATGTACCTATACTATTCAGGGTCTTTCATATACATTATGTTCAGTACACTTTTATAGTTACATAATGCTTTAGGCAGGAGAGCCATCTTTTTCTTTGAAAATACTGGAGATAATAAATAAAGCAAATGACAAAGGTGACCATTAATAGTAAACAGGTAAAAAAGAGAAGCAAGAGCACCACGGATAGAGAAAAAAGGCAAACTAAAGGACTGTAGGATCCCTGCAGAACAAGACCAATTATACTAGACATACATTAAAATTTGGCTCTGCAAGTTTCTGAACATCATAAATTGACATGGGAATCTCCAGCAGGAGCCTATATAGTCAGTGTAACCATGATGAAAAGTGGCATTTGCCATAACTACTCAGGAACACTGTACATTGACCTGATAGTCGAGCTGTTCATTCGTACAAATATATTGCTTGTTCATTTTCTGGCTGTAGGCAAACAATTGCTCTCAATAAACCACCCCACAGTAGACATCAGAAAACTGTTAAAGTAGGCACAAGAGTCTAAGGACTCAAATTCTGTGTAACCTATTTGGGTACCTATCCACTCCAGTTCAACGGGAGGAAAAAACAAACCAACCCCACAAAGCTCTCTCCAACAGATAGACAGACATTAGTGAGCTGGATACCAAGTGCCCAGCACTACAGATGAAGCAGCTTTGCATGCGCCAGCAAGAAACTAAATTTATGCAAGAGATATGCAAGCATACGGTTTATTTTTAAAACTTCCAAGTATTTTGAGTATTATTTCTAAAGCTTGCCTAATTGTTATCTATTCAAACAGGACCTCAGATGACCACACACAAGAACCCCAGCTGTCAAACCAAGTCAGATTTTCTTGATAAATTCAGAGTCTGTAGTCCTGGCACTTCTGCCAGAGTGGAAAAGTCAAAAGAAAAAAAAACAAAACCAAAACTACTCCCAAACAAAAATTGGTACCAGCCCTGACAACTCAAAGGAAGTCAGTCTGAATGCACAGGGATGATAAGCAGGTGCAGGTAACCTGTTTTTCCAGTTAAATACACTCACTTCAAATAAATTATAACTTCCTCGTAGGATTTTTGTCTTATTAGAATAACTAGTGCTAATATGTGGCTACCTAAGTATACAAACCTCAACTACATCCTCATATAATCAGGCGCATCCACAGTGTAAAATGTGGAAAAAAAGCCCCCCAACTTGGAAACAGTTTCAAGATTTTACATTTGCCTACACACCCCTCTTTTTCCCCCTGTAGAATTTCCACCTACTTTTATTTTTTTTTAAACTCTTGCCCCCAAGCTTTGTAACAGGACTATGAAAATAAAAATAAGTAGTTCCGACTGTGTACCAGAAATGGAATTGTTTCAAAGACAAAGAAGAAACAAGCATGTCACTGATCTTAATTACAGTGATCTAAACTTTTTTTACACATAAAAGAGCTTGAAGATTGTCTTGTCATATGAGTGGGAGATCCTGCTTTTGCAGCATTTTCTGATCCAAATGACCCTACGTTTAGCATAAGTCCTAAGTTTGCTTTTATTTTTAAACAGTTTTGGGCTTTGCTTTTATATGCATTTGCAAGCGTGTTTTTCAAGGACAAGACTGAACAAAGTACGAAGTGGAAATACAACTACAGTTTCAGGAGCAATACAAAAAGGTTCACAAGGAGCCTCAAAGCATCCAGTTGAGCCATGTGTAACTTGCTCCCATCAAGTTTTTACTCCCTCTGTTTGCAAAGAAAGATGGTAAACATAGCTAAGACTAGCAAAACAAATAGCCACCACCCCCCCCCCCCGCCAAGTATCCTTCACTACTTGGGGGGGGGAAAAAAAGCCTCCCAAACTTATGACAGAAACACGGGGGGGGAACACTTAAGGCTAGTGGTCTGGCAATAATAAACTGAGTTCTGTATACTTAAGCCCCGTTTCTTCTTGCTCTTATTACATTTCCTTTCTTTTACTACTAGGGAGGAGAGGGGGAAGAGGAACAATACTCCTCTATCCTCCTCAGTCACCTCTTTATGTTGCCATTACTGCAGACACACAGCCACAAAGGGTGAACCTTCCCAAGAGGTAGGTGATTTGTGTCAAACGCGAGTTTATTCAGCACAAGTCAGGGTATTTGAAGAGGAGGAATTCAGGAAACACAACACTAAGGGCTGAACTGCAACCTGCCACATCACCAACAAACTCAGTTACCAGCCAGATATAAATTAGTATTCATAGATATCGACCGTAAGATACAAAGCTAGTACAGGCTGACCAACTGCTGCACTGATTTGTGAATCAGATGGCACAAGGTAGACTTCTATTATCAAGACAACAAGATGCAGATTTAAATGTGAATGTGAACACCTTTGAGTTCAAAGACTAGTAATGGTGGAGATATTAACGCAAATATGCTTAAATAACACAAACATGCTAAAAACATACTCTGGTAAATGAACTCATGAACTAAGAGGCTAGTAAATTCAGTAAATAAGATCCAGAACCATCGCTTTTCATTCTATTAGTGTACATCTTTATTAACTGAAGTTAAGAAAATATACCCCAAATTAGGAAGGGTGGCTTCGGCAAGTCCACATAGTGATTAAACCATATACTTGAAATAGCTTGGCAACCCCAAATAAAGAAGCAGGAGCATCACTGCCATAATCTTAGGGAAAAAAGTATACTTTGACCACAACTATTATTTTTCCTCTAACACTACCAGAACACACATCCAAAAAAGCAATTCAACACCACAGTATGTAGTCTTATACTACAGAGCATCTTTGCCACATTATGTTCCTGCTGCCATCTGGCCAGCTGAAGTATTTATTAGTTTAGTATATCAACTGAATTTCTAATGTCAAGCCCAGGCCGGTCTTAAACTGTCAATAGTCAGAATAAGCCAGACTTCAGTTCCACTTCAATCTACCACTGTCAGTTAAAGAATGTTCCTCAGGTGAAACTCTGCCTGTGTGTGCAATTGTATAACCAAGTTATACATTTAACAGGAGCCTGTGAATATACGTTTGACCATACAGGTGTTGCTGATAGCGTAGTCTGAAAGTAAACAGGCCGCACAAAGTGCAGATAAACTTCTCTGCTAAACTTCAAATACTAATGGTGAGAGAAGGGAAAGAAAACCCCAAACAACAAAGCACCCCAACAACAAAACAAAAACATAAACAAATGCAACACAACTGTCAAAAGCCTCAGTGAATTTGTAGGTCTGGCACTAATAATGGCTGTGGCTGAGAAGGATCACCGAAAAAGCCTTTGAATTTGGGAACCGCGCAAAATTCACTACAGAAGTGAGAAATTCAAGGCCAGTACGGAAGTGGCCAATGCTGTCCCACAGTCGCACCCGAGGACACCACGACATTTTCCAGCCCTCGCAGTAGCTGGCGCCCCACCAGCCGGCCAAGGAAAACGAAGCACACACATCACTTAAACACCACCGCCAGCAATTCAGATAAAACCGAACAAGTTGCAAAGCAGTGGCGGTGCCCTCGTTACACACCCTTCGCCACAGCCTTGATGAGGTGGCACTTCTGTACCTCCTTCTTCCTCACACCCTTTCAAAAAATATTCCCCCCACCCCCACCCCTTTCCCCGGCCGTCCCGCGGGGGCTGCCCCGCCGCCATGGCGGTGGCCCCGGCCCCGGCCCGGCCAGCCCCTCACACCGCCTGCCTCAGGCCCGCCGGCTCCCTGCGGGCAGGCCGCAGCCCCGCCGGGTCCGCTCCGCTCTCTCCCGGC
>VUYV01000086.1:2103987-2172582 GCA_008711295.1 Anarhynchus alexandrinus | reverse complement strand
TCCCCCCCCGACCCTCACCCTGGTACTGCAGGTCGAAGAGCACCAGCAGGAAGGGCAGCGCGGAGCCCAAGCGGCCGGCGGGGGCCGCGGGAGACACCATCGCCGCCGCCGCCTCCACCCCCCGCCCCCGACGCCCAGCGGCGACAGTGGCTGCGCCCCGGACCGACGGCTCCAACTTCTCCGGGGTGGGTCGTGGGCGCCTCTGATTGGCCGCGCCGCGTGTGCCCGCCCCTCGCGCGCGCCGGACGTAGAGGCGGAGCAACCCCCGAGCCCCGCCTAAACGTCGCGGAGAAGAGGGGGGGGGAGAAGGAGGGAGGTGCAGCTCTGCGCCTGCGCGGCAGGGGAGGCGGGGCGCCGGCGCCCAGCTTGCGCATGCGCAGGAAGGCGGAGCGACGCCGGCGGCGCAGCGGGCTGCCCGCACTGGAAATGGCGGCGCGGGTTGATGGCGCCGGGCCTCAGGCTTCCAGCTGAAAGCTAAACCCTGAGCGTCCCCATCTGCTTCTGTATTTTACCTCGTGTCTCTTTGCCCACCCCCAGGGCAGCCAGGCTTCTGCTGGGACGAGGAGGGCTTTGCTGCTGGCCCGGGTTTAGCCCCTCTGAGGGTGCTGTGCAGGTGGTGGCAGGCCTGGAGAAGGATGCAGGCTGGTTGCTCCGGTCCAGCCGGGAGGTGAAGCAGCTGATGTCGGGGCTAAGGGAGTGAGCTTAACGCTGTCAGGGCCACGTTTTGGGGTGTGGTGGTTGGTGTTACCCTTTATCCATCTGCTCAGGGAGGTGGTAGAGTCACCATCCCCAGAGGTATTTAAAAGACATGGTTCTTGGGGACATGGTTTAGTGGTGGTTTGGGCAGTGTTAGGTTGATGGTTGGACTTGATGATCTGAAAGGTGCCTTCCAACCGAGACAATTCTATCATTCTTCAAGGTCAGTATCTCTGGACTACTCAAATAAATAAAAAATAATGGGCAGTATATTTCAAGTAAATTGATCCTGGTTCTTTGTCGCTGTGTCTGACCCAGCTGTCACATGGAGGAAGGAGGAAGGCAAGTGCCATTTCAAACTGTGCTTGGTTGTCCCTGGGGCGCAATCGTGTTTTCCACTGATAGCAAAGCCAAGATTGTCAGTGTGGCTGTAACTGTATGCTGACCTCCAGGCATGCCAAAAAAAGTATTAGGGAATTTGCCATACTGCACAGAAATTGGTGATACGACTTAACAGAGCATGGTATTTTCATGTTAAAAGTTCGTATCGGATCTATAAACTGAAAGCAAAGCCTATGTTTGATAGCCTGCAATCTAATACATATTTTTGGAGACCTCTTTTCCTTTTTTACATAATAAAAATACAGTCTGTTCTTAGCTACCACAAAAAACCTAATCTTGTATATGCCTAGTTGTTCGTTGTTTCAAATTATCTGCCTGGTGGTGTCGGATAAACAATTCATGTTAGAGGCAGGTTATGTATTATACCTCATCAATATAAAAAAAAAAAATACTGTTCTCAGGGGAAATCTGCTGAGAAAGTAAAAAACTTGAGGCTTGCAGTCTGATTTGGCAACCACAGAAATTTCTTTTTTCATTCCGCAAGTACAGTCACATTACCTTTCTCACCCCAGATGATATAATTTAAAAGCTTTCTGGAAAGATCAGGCTGAAGAAAAGAAAAGTAAGTTATCCCTCTTCAACATTACATTTGGAAGATGATGCTTCAAAGGTATCACCTTGAAATTTGACCTGCAGAAGATATTCAGAACTAAGAACTTGAAATAATGCAAGAAGTGATGTGAAATGAATAATTGATGACATTCTAAAGATGTCAGCGTGAAGAAGAACATGACAACTCTGTAGCACTATAGATAAGACAAAATACGCAAGCCTAAAACTGAACTGAGCAGAAGGCAAGCACTGCTACAGTAAATTAATTCCTTTGATTTTACCTAAGGAAAAAAGTATTAGACCAAAGACAGATAAAATGAATATGAAAGGGAATTTACACCTCCAGCCCTCTAAGATAACTGAAAATAATACTAAGGATGATTATATACTTAATGGAACCTTAATAACAAGATTAGGAGAAGACAATCTGTAGAAAACTCAGTACCTCATACTGGAATACCAAGCATAAAGGTTCAAGCACCAAGTCCCTTAAAGCAAGGTGAAAGTAGTATGATTAAAGTGTCAAGTATCATTTTGAGTAGATGCTTGACAAGCCCTTGGTCCTTGACCTTGGCCCTGAAATACTGAGCCAAGGTCAATATTTCAGGCTGACACAGTAAAGTAAAGAACAGTGTGTGATGCCAGCACTACAAATTGATCTGCTCAAAGAGAAAGCATTTTTCATTGTCACTGCATCCTAGAAATGCCAACAGGTACACAGAATTACACAGTAATTCTTGAAAGAGACCGTAAACCACGAAGGACCATTCTTGATTATCATAGATCCCCAAACATATATAATTTAGATACTAAGTATAAACCTGGAAGAAAAAAGTTCTTTAACACATATTCCCTTGTGCAATTTCAGAAGCAGACAACATGCAGAAGAGGAGAAAGACTTGAAAGAACAAATGTTTTTGACTCGATGATCTTAAGGGTCTTTTCCACCCTAAATGATTCTATGATTCTATATGACATGCCAACAGTATATTTTGGAATTCGAAAATTAGCAAAGCAATACAGCTGTAATGAGAAAATTCTTTCAAAGGCATTAATCAAAATTAGATCGGTATCAGAAACAAGTTTCTTCAGCAGTCTTGAGTTTTGGAGTGAAAGAGTGGACGGCAAAGACTGCAGCGATGTTCAAAGCAGTCAAAAGACACAAAGCCAAGGAATTTTCTCTGAGTTACTGCGGATAATATATATATATAGTAACAGCAGAGGGCGGCAATTAGCAAGGAATGACTCCTGAAGCTACCTACTGCTTCGAATTGGGACAGTGAACTGAATAGGGTGTGATATGGTGGAGATAGTTAAATCTGTAGTTTCTATTTATTAACCGAGAAACCTACTAGATATAACATGATACAGTAAAAAGTCTGGATTTAACGTGGCAACACAGAAGGTACTGGAAGGACCCTACTCATTACCTGTGAGCCAGTATACTTGGCAATACATTGTAATTAATAATCTCAGTTCCAAAACCACCCAAATAAATCACACCGTTTCCTAATACAGGAAAAGAAGCAGTATAGCAGGCTGATATGTTGCATGCTCAGTCTAGGTTAAAATAAAGGAGGAGCTGAGAGAGGATGATAACACAGAGATACTATTTTCAGGGCTGCTTCTTCTAAGAGGTCTCTCACACCTTACACCCCTTTTTATTCTCATCTATGCACATCCCTATCAGAAACTTAGATGCATTGAAGCTAAATGAAATAGTAGCGTACATCTGGTTAACATGAGATTATTGTTTATGTATCCACATCTTTTGGTAATTTCACATTTGGATTGGTATTTCTAAGAGAGAGCTTTAGGGAAATTAATTTCTCTGGGCTCCTTTTGCAGTAAATGGAAGTAGAAAGGCTCCTGAAAACTGTAGTTCAAGCACAAGCACTTAATTTACATGCTCCAAACTTCCACTTGGAAAGGTTTATCTTTGTCTCCATGGACTTGAAAGGGAGTTTGAGGCACCAGGCTTCTTTAGGGCAAGGCTAGCCTCTATTAACGCTTTTCCCTCCATATTATCCTAACAAAAGTCTGCATGTATGTCTTCGTCATACCTGTAATGGGAGAAGCATGTTTCTGGAGTGGAATTATTTAGCTCTCCGTGCTATGACAATGTGATTAGATGCTATATAAACATACTAGCTACTACCTCTACATATACCGCTATAAATACGTTTTACATAGGCCATTTGGTCTCATTTATGTTAAGCTTATTGTAATAAAGGTCCTTCAGTCTGCTTTATTCACAACGCTGAGTCACTAGTGAATTTATCAACAGGGCTGTGTTACATGTAGGACAGAACTTGGAAAAGGGGAATTAGACATCAGTGCTTCCTTACACTTAAATTTATTTTACATTTGTTTTAATTGGTAAAATCATGTCTGCAACTTTTCTCACTAGCCATGGTAGCAGCAACAAACACCAAACATCTCAAAATGCATCCGCTTTCTCCTGCCTAACTTAAACTTCTGGTATAATGAAGTGTCAAACAGGGAGGGGGATATTAGGAATCCAGTTTTATGCTTTACCTTGACATTGTAGTGCCCCAATTACAGGTAGACAAGAAGCAGGTATGTAGAGGTTTTGTCTGAACCAGAAAAATTCCAGAAACAGTTCAAATTTAAACCTAACTTAAATTTTAAACAATTCAATCCAAACAGCATTTTTTAAAGTATTTTAAGAGAAAAATTCACTTTTGTTGGGAGTCTTGACAAAAATTTATTATGAAAGCACACCCCTTTAAAAATATTTATTTTCATTTTTAAGGCATTGAACATTTTAAAATAATGCTACTCAAATAAAAATATTTTGCTTCAAAATTTAAAATATTTTGGTATTTCTGAAAGAAAGCATACTGTTTTAAAAACATATGGAAAGTGTTGACATTAATGAACTCTCCTACTTTTTTTTTTTTTTTTATTGAAGCTATTTGTGAAATTCAGCCTATTTTCGTAATGAGTTTTGATTTCCCTGAAACTGGTTTTGGTTTACCGATCATTTCTTACAAATATTTTTCTCAGCACAATTCTGAATTTCAAACATACATGATAACTCCGAGCTGTTTGTTTCTCTTGAACGTTTCTTTGATTTTTAAAAATGTGAAAAACATCATTGACAAGGTATTCTGCTGTCACTGAAGGTGTTCATTCCTATTTTATGTTCCACCAAAACACCAAAGTCAGCAAATTTCACACTTCCAAGAATTTTTACTACAAAGTGAAAGTGTGTACGTGTGCAACCTCTGCCTGCTCTAGCAGACACCTCCCTACTCTTTTTCCTTAAGTGGGAGTTTCTTGTATCTCTTAAGCAATTATTCAAGACATTTGGCAAAAGAATAGCCTGCATGCATGTTTTTACAAACATGTAAGTCATAGCCATGTGATGCCATCTAACATCCTCTTTTACCCACCCACCTCCGAATTAACAGACTTTGTTTATCCTCTAACTGCTAACAGTCCAAAAAGGCAACAAAATTCGCCTTGCTGATGTAGCAATGATGGCCTGAGGAAATGAGGCATCCTGCATCTCTCTTATAACCAAATATCCAGAGGCCAAGCAGAGATCACCTATATATATATATATACATTGCTTCTTCTCACACTCACAGGTTTGCTCCAGCTCATCCTTTTTGCCATTCAGCATAGCAATCTGCAGACAAGTGCAACCTAAGGAAGACAACAAAGAGCTTGTGTACACCCTGCAGAGTGGCTGCTGGTATGTTGATTAACTCTGCATTTTCTTGTTTTCAGAAATTAAGAGGTTTGCTGAATCCAGGACTCTGAAAAGTCCTGAAAGGGCACAGCATCCTGAGGCATGCCCTAAAATTTTGAGTATCAGGATTGACAACATTTGGAAAAAAAGAAGGAAAGGGGAAACAGATTGTCCTTGTATGCTTTGTGAATGAGGTTCTGAGAGCTGGTGGTTCATTTTCCTTTTTCATACATTTTATTTCTTGCCCACAAAAATTATTGTGTCCCAGTCAGTGTAAAACTGCAATGTAGTTGCTAGAAAAAGAACAAATATCTAATGTATGCCATTAAAAACTCACCTAGAGGTTGCTAAGTATTCAAACCTAAGTCCTTGATCTGGTTTCAGTGTTCAGTGACCTTCTTATTGCTCTAATTGTATCAACAGTTTCTAAATACAAAAAAGTTAAATACCACATGTGTTGGACAATGGACAGTGGATGTTTTTCTGAGTGCAAACCTGAGCTGAGCTGAATGGAGCTCACTGGGTGAACCTGGTGGGTTGGAAGAGGTACATCTGCCCTGCCTGGAGCTGCAGACCGCCTGGAAGCGGTGCAAATACGATTGCTGTTTCAGCCCTGTGTGCCAAGCTCAATGACAGGGCTCTGGGGTGTGCTGGCTGCTGAGTTACAGCAGACAGTAAGCCAGGCTGAGGCTGACATCACTTGAGTTGCTCTGCTGAGTACCCACAGAGGCTCCCGGTCAAACTCCGCTTGGCAAAGGAATGGCCGGAGCCAAGAGGAATCACGGTCATCCTGGCTGAGGTCCTGCCTGCAGCCTTCCATCTCCTCATCACATAGAGGTACAGTAGTGCATGCCCCGAGGCTCTTGGCCAAATGAATTGTGACAGGTCAAGAAACGGGTTTGAAAGGTCAAGAAAGTGTCCCTGTGGTACCTGTAATTACCTTATTGTTCAGATACTGGGAAAGAAGTTAACAGGAAGGCAAAAAGTCATCAGAAATGAAACAGAAATTTCAGGTTACGCTCACCCAAGAAGTGAAAAAGCTTCATGGTGCTGTTCACGGCATACGACTTAGGTGTTTACCACAAATAAGACAGATAGGACACTATTACAATAATATCTATGTGTAAAGTAGATGAAACTCACAATCAGTGAGTTTACAGATGTTTCTTTAAAGTTGAATTCTCTCCATGTTTGGGAGAAAGGAAGATAAATTAACTGTGTGGCCGTCTCAGTAAAATCCTGCTAGACTTGTTATGTGAAGATAAACCTTTAAGAGAAACTGCTTTATTTGAAGAAAATAAGAAGATTTAGTTGGAGAAGAGTCTGAAGTACCCAAACTTGAAAATGAAATTTGTTAAACTACATGGGGCACTGTGTCTTCAGACTGCTTAATCACAGCTGGTGGTGTGTGTTGGAATGAAGAAGGTAGCACAGAGAAGACAGGAGAGTAGCTCATCCTACCTTTCTTTTCTTTTAAATGCTTTGTTTTCCTGTGATAAAAATATATATTTAAATGATTTCCTTGGGTAAACTAAGTGTTGGAAAGATCGAATGGATGGAAGTATTACAGGCATTAAAATTGAAAAATGTGCCGTGGAGGGAGTTGGCAGGAAGGAAAAGATTAAATAAACTGAGAATTTGGCTAGACTCATTATTATACCTGTACCGTGCTACTCAAGTCAACTTTCCACCAGAGTTAATCATTGCTGGTATGCGTCACTCTGAGAGTGCTGTAGGAGAAAGATTACTGAAGAGTCTATTTCTCAGTACCCAAGACAGTTTTTCCACTGTCCTCTCCAATTAAAACATCTTGTAGAACATGTATGGCATCCTCCTCCATTCGACAAAACATGCAGATAATTTTTTCACTTAAGGCATTGCCTCAGGGCCCCGAGGGCAGCACCAGGCCTGGCTGTCCCTGCCCAGCCTCCCTGCACCTCCCCAGCGCCCAGGACCCCATGTCATCTCCCATGGGGTCCTCAGTCCCTGCCCCAGTGACACTGCAGAAGGGTCAGTCTCCAGCTCCCCACAGCCCTGCCCTGCCCAGCCATGGGCCCTGCTGAGCCTCGACCTGTCCTCCCTCCTCCCCATCCCCAGGGAGGTGCCCGATGCCCCCACAGCTGGGGCAGCCCCCACTGCCCCCGGCTGCCCTGCTCCTGGCTGGGGTGCTGAGATGGTCCGTGGCTGCCAGGTCCTGCCCTGACACCCCGTGAGGAGCAGCCGGCCCACACTGTGCCCTGACACCCCTGCTACCCAGGGCATTTCCCAAAGAGCCATGGCAAGATGCCATTGTGTCTCACCCCACAATCAGAATAAACTCTCTTTTTTGTGTTCTCCAGTTGCAGGTGCCCTCTATAAGCCTCACAAATACCTTGCTCCAATCAATATCCTAGGTTTACTTCTTGCGCTTTAACTCACTTTCCTCATCCCATCTTAATTCTTCCTTAGCTCTTCTCACCTGCTGTCCATAAAAATCTTTCTACTTCCTAGAAACTCAGTTCTTCCCTACTCCTTTTCCTGAATTCTACCGAAAAAAAAACCCATATTCATCATCACACTGTCAACAGAACATGGAAAATCCTCCCCACACAACAGGTCATAGTTTCATAAGTTTCATAACACCATCATGCACACAAACTACCTCTAGAGGACTCTCTTAATTGCCAGAGTCCTCTACATTAACTAGTAACATAGACTTAACATTATTTGATAAGCTTGGACCACAAAGTGGGAATGATCTTTATGTAAACCATTCCCTGCAGTAGGCTGGCATGTGGAAAATAATGTTAGTGCGCAGTAATGAGGAAAACAGGAAAGGAATAGGAAAAGTGCGTAACGTGTAGTGTGACTGGGTAGAAGAAGCTGGGAATAAAACACCACGAGGAGAAGAAAAGTCTTTGAGTTAGGACTCTAGAAAGTCTTAAGTGCCCCAGTGCAAATTTATGTTCCTAAAATTCTCATTCAGCTATCATCTATTACTGTGAAAAAAGGTGGCTAACTGGAGAAGCTTCTCCTGTTCTTCTCCAGGTGGCTAACTGGAGAAGCTAGTATTTCACTGCCTTCTAGGCACCTCAAGAAAAAAATACACCACCTTGTCTGAAAATGCCCAAAGCACCATGTCTTCAAGAAATGAACCGCTGAGCATCTTTTTCAGTGCTTCATGGTGTGCACAAGCTGGGCATACCTTAAGCTAGTTCACCAGAGGAGCGTATCCCATGTGTTCTCACAGTACGTCTGCGAGACGCACTGTTACAATTACTGAATGTAATGTGATATGATGTGACAATTACTAAACTTCAGAAGGCGGCCAATGGAGAAAGTTTACTGTCTCTCAAGGCAGCAATTCACGGGGTGCACCACCCATGCCGCTGGGTATCAGCTGAAACCGTCTTGGCAGATGTAGGTGCACGTTGGATTTACGGTGATTGGACACCACTGCCTGTTTGTGCATGAACAGTAATCACCTGTCTGCACCAGCCGGACTCCTGGCTGTCCTAAACCTCCTGCGTCAAGTCACACTGATGGGGAAAAGCTAAAAGGCTCATGGTAAATCCATGCATGTTTCAGGAGAGTACTTTTGTCACCAAGTTATATGATACGAGGAGGGAGGAACTGGGCACTAATGTGGGTTATAGAATACCCGCTCTTGCCAAGTGAGGCTGTACCACTTACGGCAAGTAATTAAAGATTAATCAAGCTCTGGAAGGAAGTTAAGAGGGAAAGCATGAGACTGACTAGCAGACAGAGTGATGGCCCTACCCTCACAAAATAGTAAACTGGGTTCTAGCTCTCGTTCCAAGGGCTGCTTGTGTGTTTTATATTGAACAGATACTAGAATAAGTGACCAAGATCCAAGTGTTTCTGCACAATTCATACACACCTCTCCTCATCAGCTGATGAGAATCTCCAACATTTTAGCATCTACTTTGATAGAAAAAACAGCTTTAGCAAGAGATCCTTTGAAGGCATGCTGAACAGACTATGGTGTTGCCATTTGGGCATTTTAAGAAGGGCACGGGGTATAAAACTTCTTGGGCACAGAAGGGACTGCACTTGCACATCTTGCTTTCTAAGTCAATGCTCCAGCCATTCACATAATATGCTCATCAACTCATAGTGCATATTTGCCTCTAGGCCTGACCCATAGAGGCTGTGACTGTCGCATTGCTAATTTTCAAAGTCCTCTATTCATTATTACTGTTAATTAAGGTTTACCACACTGAAGGCTCTATATCGCCATCTTCCTCTGGCAACGCCTGCTTTAGCAATTAGTGCAGCCCCATAGTGGCAGATCTGCAGAAGCAAAAGTCAGTACTGAGAACCTGACATCCACATTTTACGTATGTTCAGGTTTTCCTTCAGACTAGCTCTAGCCTGATCCTATGGATTAAATGCCCATTAGTGACTGGAACACACCGAGGTACCCTTATGACATTAAAGACTGGAGCATCCAAATGATTACTTATTTTCTTAAATCTGGTGTATGCAGCACATGTGCCCAAATCAACACCGTCGCAACAGAATTTCATGGTTCAGGATGGAAAGTTGGTGTCTTGGTAAGTCTCTGAACATGCAAGTTAAGAGTCAAAAAAAAAAAAATGGTGTCTGCCTGACCGAATGGAACTCCTCAATGAAGATTAGGTGTTGTAATGCACAATGCTCATCTCTCCGCTGAACTTGCTGGTATATTTTATATTAAACACAAACTATTTGAAATTTTCCTCCTTGCCCCAAAGGCTGCGCAGCAAAAAAAGATATAAAAATCCCCATTCAAAACCTGGCAGGAAGGAGGAAGAAAATGAGGAGGGCCTGATGTAACCCTCAGCCACCGTACTGCCTCCAGCTGCACCACACGATGCCCGTTTCCATTGAGCCCAACCTCGTCACCTCAGGACAGCCTGCTCCCGCCTCACCCTCTCGCTGGAACCTGGTTATCCCCTGGCTGTGGCACACTTCAGGAAAACACTCATGAAAGAGCCACCACCACCACCACCACCTCCCCACGGGGGGTGACACTCACCGCAGTCCCCCGAGGTCCCCCCTCCAGCTCCGCGGGCAGGCGGGGGAGCCCCCTGGCCTGCGCCCCGCATTGCCGCCCTCGGCCCCTACCTCCCTCCCGTGGCCTCGGGGCAGCGGGAGGCGCAGGGGGATGGGGACGGGGGCGGCGAGGAGGAGGAGAAGGAGAAGGAGGAGGGGAGCTGCCTCCCACCGCGGCACGCACCGGTAACCGCCCGGGTCGGGGGCGGGGAGCGGCCGCAGCTCCGCCACCCCTCCGCTCCGCGCCCGGCGGCGGAGAACCGCGCTCCTGGCCGCACCCCCGCCGCGGAGCAGCAGCCTGAGGTGAGCCGAGGGGTTCCCCCCCCTTTTCTACCCCGCCCCGCCGCGCCGGGCCGGGCCGCCGTTGGGGCGCAGGAGGGTGAGGGGAGGGAAGCGCTCGGCGGGGCCTCTCGTCAGGGGAAGGCGGGAAGGAGGGAGGGAGGCCGCTCTCCCAAGCGGAGCCGGAGGTTTTGGCTGGGAGATGGAAGCCGGCTTAGGGCCTCCCTCAGGCCCGGCGCTGCTCTGCCGGCTCCCGCCGAGCGCCCCGCTGCCTGCCCGCCGGGCCCGGGCCTGGCCTGCGGGCACAGCCCGGGGGAGGGTGTGTGTGTGAAATTCCCCTCTGCCGCCCGCCCCGGTGGGAAGGGGTGTGCGGGGGAGCAGGCCGCTGCCTGCCGCCCTCAACTAACGGCGGTGCCTCCCCGAACCGAGAGGGCCCCCGCGGGTGGGTGACAGGCCCCGGCTCCTGCGTGGGCACAGCGCCGAGGATGGAGTAAATCGTGACGGAAAGAGAGGAAAAAAGTGGTCGAGCAAGGCTGTCCTCGGCCCGAACGTTACTCTTTCTGGTTCTGCTTGAGGTACCAGGGTGGCCTCTGCCTCTCCTGGGCTCAGTGGTGCACCGCTGCCAGGTCGCGTTCAGCTAAAGCAGGTTTAGTTGGAGCTGCGTGAAACTACGTGTGGGTATTCCTGACTAAATACATCGGTTGAGGAAAATAAGCATATCCACGCTTTTGTTTTAACTTTGCTGGCTTTAAATAACGGATTTTTTTTTATTAAACCCATGCATCTGTGAGTCGAAGGCTTCTTGCATGTGTGCTTTTTCATGCTCCTGCTTGACACACAGATTGGTAGTTCACAAAATTCCCGTGTTTCCCTTGTAAAGAAATTCCTTCTATGTCAAATAGGGCAGATCTTTGGGAGATAGATTTAATTATGTACAACTTAATGGTTCCTTTGACTAGGAAGAGTATCCAAATAAAAGTTTTCAAGGTGTTTTAAGGAACTCGAGGCATGAACATTTTGGACAGTAGTCAGTATTTGAGCATTTTTTAAAAATCTAGCTGCTTACAAATAAAAAGTGCATTTATACACTGTAAATGGAAATAAGTCTGCAGTATATTAGAAATAGCTCTGAAAGAGATTAGCAGTATATTTCTTAATACTTCAGCAGTCAGAGCAGTGCAAAGTTCAGTGGTAAACCAGGCAGATCTATATTTGATATACACTAAAAAATGTTAAATAAATTTATTTGAAGGTAGCAATTGCTGGAGGCCCTGTTTGTGGAAAATGAGGTGGCAAAAATATCACCCTTGCGGGAGAAGGCTGCAGTGTTACAAACACCACACAGTATCTTTCTAAATTAAAAAAAAAATGTCATGGTAAGTGATGGAAGAGTCTGAATGGAAGTTGTACCGAACCTTAGGTATTGCAGTAAAGTGTGGCCAGTAGGCTTAAGGTTAAAGGTCCAAAAAGCAAGTTGTAGTGCCAAGTATTTTGGCAGATTGCCTTCCAGGGTGGCTCGAGCCAACAAGCAGGAGGGCTAACTGTCCTGCGTTCGTGTTACTACCTTCTCTGTTCAAACTTCCAGTACATTGAAATTAATTTCTTAGATTAATAAAACCTTGTGCTGGGCCTAGATATGCTCTTGGAAAGGCTGATTTTCAACTTCTTTACAGAAGTGGGGAAGACAGAAGGGTATAACTATTCTGTGTGTGGCTAAAGTAAGAGAGAACTCGTGGTTCTCTGAGGGTATGCAAAGACAGGCATTGCCTCCAGCTCCCCCTTTGTGCAGGGGTAGGTGTGGGTGTGAAGGATGGGAGAGGCTGGTAAGAGTTGGACTCTGGGTTGCTGAAGTGAGTGATCTGAGGCCGATCTGGGTCTCTCAGACACTGGCTGGGGTAGGGTTTTGGTAGCTGAGGGCTGGAGGAAATGCTTGGGTCTGTGCTGTGAAGCAGAG
Organism: Anarhynchus alexandrinus; assembly: GCA_008711295.1. Lineage (NCBI taxonomy): Eukaryota > Metazoa > Chordata > Aves > Charadriiformes > Charadriidae > Anarhynchus > Anarhynchus alexandrinus. The sequence goes on along the minus strand of VUYV01000086.1, from coordinate 2,159,941 downwards.
GTGTGTCCCGTGGTCATTGTTTTGGGGTGCGCTGACTGCGAAGAGGACACCTCTGTTGTGGGTGTTCAGTACCAGACCCCCATTTCTTCCCATCAGAGGTCCGTCTGTTTCGAGTGTCTGTCTGCTGTGTGCCTAGGTTTCCTATAGGAGGTTTGTAGGAAGATTCAGTGCGTTTTCTTGTATCAATTCCCGTATGTGGGAAAAGCAAACAAGCATTTTGCACAACAACCAAGGTAAAACTAAGAGCTTGTAATTTGTGAGGGAAACGGTCCTTGCATTAGTTCATAGAATCATAGAATCTTAGAATGGTTTAGGTTGGAAAGGACCTTGAAGATCATCGAGTTCCAACCCCCCTGCCATAGGCAGGGATGCATATAACATGGTTGGTATTTGCATGGAAGTAGATGTATGTTGTGATTAAAAGTAGACATGTTTATATTGGAAAGGGCAATATTAAAAATGCAGATGAGAGGTGAGGTTCATTGCAAGTTCCTAGGAGATGAATGGAGGAAAATATTAAGGGGGAGCCTGAAGGATGTGGTGAAATTTGAAGTTGGACAGAAGAGGGCTAACAAGATGCTTAGGGGTCTACAGCAAAGGATCTACAAGAAGAGGTTGAGGGCGCTGGGCTTGTTTCGTGTGGTGAAGAGAAGGCAAAGGGGCACTCTAATAGTGGCCTACAGTTACTTGAAGAACAGTCACAAAAATATCAGAACCATTTTTTTTTCTTGGTAGTAGCAGATACTCGGTGAGATATTGGGAAAAACATTTTCATCGGGAGGAGAGCACAGCCATGCAACAGGTTGCCCAGACAGGTCATGGACTGTTTGTTCACCTTAAAAGCCTCAGGTGATGTGAACTAGTGTTGGTGATATCCCCGTGTTGAGCAGGAAGTTGGACTAGATGATCACCAGAGGTCCCTTGTGAGCAACATTTCTGTGAGTCTATGATATATGATGTAGAGGAGCCTATGGAATTGAGTGTATGATTGTGTATATTGTGTGAATGTTCTTGCAGAGGTGTGTGTCTACGAATGACCAGGAGGATGAGAAACTGGAGTGTGTGTGGAAGGGACTGACAAACCAGGTAGGTATAAACATGGAACATGGTGGTAAAGCAGGGGCAGTGTAGGGGGCTAAAATATTAAGAAGTGATAAAAGAAAGAGCAGGATTTTGGAGAAGAGCAGTAAGGATGAGCGAGGGAGTAAGATAATTTTGTGCGATGGAGGATAATGATGGTCCTGCCTGGGGACAGAGTTTGAAGCAACTGAGCGGGAGCAGGGAAATGGGAACACCAAGCTAGGGAGTACTAGGAATTGTGGTGAGGCAGGGAGATGGCACTAATTGTTGATTGCCTTTGAAGAAAAGTGTTTGAGCATGGGATGGTGATGTAGGTGATGTACACAAGCCATGAGATGCTTCGTGGGAATGAAATGTTTGGGATTAGTGGAGTGAGGCAGGAGTGACAGGCAGACACGGTGAGGTTATAGGGTTATATGGTTGTAAGAGGTGGTCTGGAGCGTGGGGATAGCAGGTGGAGGTGTGTTGGTGTGATGAGCGAGGAGAGCACTGGGAAGCGGCATGCATAGTGTCCATGGCTATGTTAGGGTAAGGAAGGTGTGCGAAAGCACCTAGCAGGAGGTTGGTGTGCCGGCATTGGGAGGGTATGGAGTTGCACTTCAGAGATTGCGTGGAGCTACCAGCTGAGGCACATGGGGGTGCAGCAGTGTGAAGATGTACAGAGAAGTGGCATACATCCCATACGCTGATGGTGGGGAGGTGACAGGTGTCTCCACATCTGGGAGATGAGTCGGTGAGGCCGGAGAAGGGCGTAAAACAGCGCGGGGGGGGCAGAGGGGTGTAACGTTTGACGGGGTGAGTGCGGTGGAGGGACGGGGCGGTGGGTGGGGAGGCACGGCACAGTGAAATGGTTCTGTGGGGTGCCATGTATGGACTTCTGTGGTGAAATGAAGGGAGTGCGGAGAGAGAATGCACACGCTGTGTAGCTGTGGTAAGGGTCCGCGTACATAATAGCGTAGCTGAGGATGTATTTCTAGATGTGAGTAATGCATGAAGACGGTAAAGGGTATATTGGTACAAGCGTAGGGCGTCCGAGGCAGGAGGAGCGCTGGGCCCCGCGAGAGCGGGCTAAATTAGCAGGGCGCTGCCCGGAGACCGCGGAGGTACCGGGGGAAGAAGGTGCCGGGACGGGGAGGGGGAAGCGGGCGGGATTTATGCCGCGCACGGAGCCGAGTCCCCGCCGTGGGACACGGGTACCGCCTGCTTGGGGGGGCGTGGCGACAGCCAGCCCGCCGCCTGTCCCGGTGTGCCGCCGGCGGCCGGGCCGGGCCGGGCGCTGGGAGGGCGATGGGGCGGGGAGCGGTGGGGCGGGCCCGGGGCGGTGCGGCGCGGCCGGGCNGGGGGGGGGGGTGCCGGCCCCGGCTGAGCCGTGTCTCTCTCCCGCAGCCCTTCACCGAGCGCGCCTACTACCCGCCGGCGGTGGGGGGATCCGGGGCCGGCGCGGGGCCGGCGCCGTTTCCCGCCTTCCAGTTCCGCGGCCGCCATGAGGGCCCGGACTGGCGGCGGCTGAGCGCCGTGGACGTGGGCCGGGTGTCGCGGGAAGGGGACGTGGCGGTCCTGCAGGAGCACCTGGAGCACGTCACCTTCTGCAGCGCCGAGCGGGAGCGCTGCCCCCACTGCCAGGGCCCCGCCGACCCGCTGCTGCTCAAGCTGCTGCGCCTGGCCCAGCTCTGCACCGAGTACCTGCTGCACTCCCAGGAGTACCTCAGCGCCCAGCTCAGCAGCCTGGAGGAGGCCCTGCGGGTGGCCCAGGCCCAGCGTGACCAGCTGGGCAAGGAGGTGGCCCACCGCTCGCAGGAGATCAAGGTGCTCAAGGAGGAGTGCCGCCGGAGGAAGAAGATGATCAGCACCCAGCAGATGATGCTGGAGGCCCGAACCAGCTACCACCAGGTGAGAGGAGAGGTCCTGGCGGCCTGGTCACCCACACCTTGCTGGCTCTGAGCCCACCAGGGATGGGCGGCAGAGCAGTCCCGCTTTGCCGGGGTGCAGTCACTTGCTGGGTGAAAGGCTGGAGCTGCAGGGACCAGTGATCTTACAAAACGGGAGTGCGTTGCTTGCAGGTGCTTTGCTTCCCATCTGTGTTTCACAGACATTTGGCTGGTATCACAGACGTTTGGGAGAGTGCTAGATCATCTGCCCAGAGAAGTTATTGAGGCCCCACCCCTGGAGGTGTTCAAGGCCAGGCTGGACGTGGCCTTGGGCAGCCTGGTTTAGTGGGAGGTGTCCCTGCCTATGGCAGGGGGGTTGGAACTCGATGATCTTCAAGGTCCTTTCCAACCTAAATCATTCTATGATTGTATGATTCTATGATCTGTCACAAATCATCTTCTTACTAACAAGTGTTCTATATTCTTGGCTTTGCTTTTGATGCATCTGAAGTGTCAGATACACACACATATAAAACCTGTGATAAATGTGTTACTACTTTCTGTTGCTGTCTTTCCTTGTGTATCAGCTACATGGTCAGAAAGCACACAGGGCAAGTACATCAGAACTGGTACTACGCAGTAACCTGCCTGTCTGCGAGTTGTCACTTTGCTGTAGTAACATTCTCCAGGCACAAAGTTTCTACTTGTCTGTGTGACTCAGAAGTGACTCAGGCATGGTGGTAAAGAGCCCCAGTGAGGTTGCTCATCCCTAACTCCACAACAATCTGTTCCATAAGGGTCTTCCCTAAGAGCCTTAGTACATTCCTGTTCTGACTGTCTGTGCCATGGCACTCTGTTTGTTTTTTTTTGGGGGGGAGGGGGAATTTTTGTGTTCTGGGTGTAATAGATTTAAATATTTTTTAGCTTCAGTATTTTTCAACAGGTTTCAGGAATGCAGACTGCAGCTTCAAATGTAGTCTGAAGTCTAGAGAGTACATTGGACACAGACTTGACATGATTTCAGCTAGCTCTTTGTGCCTATACGTTTAAAGTTATAGTTTTGTTCCTTTTTAAAAATTCTTGGGATACTAGCAGTCCTGATTGTTGAAATTCTACTTAATCATGGAATAGTTGCAGTACAGAACCAATGCAAATTTTCTTACAGTATGTACAATCTTATCCCACAATATAATACCAATTTCAGCAGGCTGGCAAAGTTTAATTTTTTAAGACATCAGCTAAGTTGGCTCAAATGTTTCTGTGAGGGAAAAGATACCTTATACCCCAAAAGTAGAGCTATACATACGGTAGACTTCATGGGAACCTTGTCTCAAGTGTGAGTCTTGTTAAGTGTTAGTCTTAAGGACAAGTTGCTGATGTTGAATTGTTTTAAAAAGCCTTTATGCAACTTACAGAGCAGTTTATCTGTCCTGTGTTGCAAAAGAAAACTGATTGCATGCATAATTTTATGTGTAAAGTTAAGTAATTCTCATACTGTAATGGCCAGTTAAATATTACCAAGTTTTCCTGAAATATTTGTAGGATACAATTGTCTCAGTGGAAGCTGAAGTACGTGGTAGTGATCTTGGCTCATCACTAATATTCTATTCAGTGGTATTTACAATAAAGCAGAGATGGAAGGCTATTTCCTATTTCTAGTTTAATTTCATATAAAGTAAATATTTGCCTTCCCCCCCTTTTTTTTCGTCTCCGTTAGTAAATTCTTGTCTCTAGAAGTTACTTAGGTTCACGTGCAAAAAGGGAATTCAGGGGGTGACCCTGAACAGTTCCTACAGTGTTTTCAGGATTCTGAGTGTGAATGCCAGAGATAGAATTAAACTCTTCCTAGGGTTTGTAAATGCAGGGCAGCAGTGTGATCAGTAAATGATAATTGTGTATTATTTATCTGTGCCCATGATCTTGGCTGCTCTGCAGTTTCAGCTAATAAGGGGTTTGCTGGTGTTTGCTGGAGAGGGTAGTTCAGGTTTCATTCCCTTAAAGTCTTGCTTTTTTTTAGTGGAGGCACACTATATCTAATGTAACCATGCTTTGGAATTCAGATTTAATGCCTTTAACCCACCACCAATGTAAGTTCAGCCATGGAATACTACTGTAAAATGGTACTGGGACCTACAAGTCATGAATTTAAGACTTGTTGGTCAATACCTTCATCTGAGTAATACAAATTTAATTTTAAACAATAATTTTTAATCTTATATTCTCATGCACAATGTAGGCATAAAGTGCACATTGTGTCTAACACTGTGAAAAGTAGTTGCAAGATTAATGTTACATAATTCAAAACCTAAATATTCCCTGTGTTATTCCTGTCTCCTGCAGTAAGAGCTTTCTTTCACTACCAGCAAGTCAAACTGACATGGAGTTTGTGCTTGAATGGATAACATTATTTCACAGCCAATTTCATTCCATAAATCATGTGTGATCTGTTACACTGTGAGCTCCCTCTTGGTTGGCAGCAATGCTTTGGGTTTATGTTGGCACATTTTTGCATTTGTCCGACAAAATTTGTCTTAATAATTCATGGCTTTAGTGTTTGCTGAAAGATACCTATATTTAATAGCCTACCTGACTATCAGTGGCAGTATTTTAAATATTAGATGAAATCTGGGAAATTGATAATGGTGACAAGGTCTTGAGTCTATTAAGTCAGTGTCTTACAGTCATATCACACTGATGAGGAAAAAGGACTCAGCTGAGTATTTGTGGTTTGTTAAAATATATTTATCTGAAAAAAAAAGTATTTATTTGAAAGAAAGAGGTAACAAGCAGCCCTACCTAAAGTGATTAGGGACTTTGATTCACAGTCTTACCAGTATGTTGCAAAATCTGTAGATGTAGCTTCTGTCATTGTACTACCCATCTGTTTTTAATATTCTGAACATTAGTGGAATGTACTTTGAAGGTGAACAAAGAAAAATCTTTTAAAATGGATAGGATCCAAATCTGACTTAAAATATAACTTAAAATTCAAATTAAAAAAATAATAAGTAAATTATAGGAACAGTAGTTTAAATAGTTTACACTTCAGAAGGATGCTAGGTAGCTTACTAACATATGTATGTACCCTTTCTTGCAAAATTGCGTATTGTTACCTTATTTTTGTTGAAATGTCTGACCTTTTTACATATCCATGGTCCTTCTAGTATTGTCATCTCACAGCTCACTTATGTATACTCAAACGCATCTTTACTGGGTGTTTTTCTGACTGTATGGTGCTCTCTTTTGCTGTGATACAAGAGGCTTAAAATACCTGAGCTACTAGTTGGCTGGAGTGGATGTGTATTTTGCTGAATAGTGTTGTCTTAGTTTTTTCCTTACACTTCTCTACCTATCTATATTCATCTCTTATCCGTGGTTTATAGCTGAATTCAAACTTATTTGGTCAGACTCTTTGTTGTTCAGAGTTTGTACAGTGCCTAGCACAATGGGATTCTTGCCCACAACCATCACTGAGAGACACTAAATAACACAAATTTATTAATAACTTTACAGAAATCTGGCACTGTGAGAATTGTATTCATTATTCTTGAGAAATGGAATTTATTAAATTTACCCACTTTTGACATCTGGAGAAAATGTAATAACCTGTTAAAAAACTTAACTGCTATACTTACCAAACAGATGTTACTAATAATAACTAAAATGTTTTTACTTGCTTTTTTAGTGTCAGTTTTGTGAAAAGGCTTTTATGAACTATTCCTTTTTACAAAGTCACATGCAAAGGCGTCATCCGGAAGAATCTCAGATTGGTATGTACTTTAATGTTATTAAAAAAATTTGAGATAGTTTAGAAAAGTGTAAATGTAGCAGGGATGTGCAGTCCATGATTTTGTGTAACTGGGAAGAATGATTTTCACATTCTGTTTTTAGATGGCAGCTACATATATGTGTAAATGCAAGCAACACTGACTGACAAAGTGTATTGGGCAACATATGTTGGAAAATAATTAACAAAAAATTGTGTGCCATATTTACAGTACGTTTTCAAACTAGCATTCCCACTGAATATTCAGTGGCAGAGTTCAGGGCAGTTTCTCTTTAGGCTTGTGTGTTATGAAGCTGTGGGTAAAATGAACAAGTTGCACTAAGGCAAATACAGAAATAATCCAGCTCACCTGAAATCAATTTGAGTAGGATCAGTATCTCCTGAACTAAACTGACTAAAATATAGTGAGAAAAAGAAACCGTTAAGAATAATCTAACTGCATGTATCTATGATAATCTTAATTGCTATACCACTGACTTAGGTACTTTTGTTTCTCTTCATTGAAAAATGCTTAGGTTGAAAAACAGTGCTCTCAATGTTTGATTCTTTCATCTCTAAATTCTCTCCTTCCTATTAGGCAGCATGCTTATGATTTACTGCTAATGACTAACAAGTATTGGTAAATGGCAGTGATTAGAAAAGTGCTTGGGAGGAGAAAGAGTGGGAAGAATCTAGCGAGGTCTGAACTGTAGCTTGTCAGGCAAATAAAAAAGCAGGAAAAGTGAGAGGGGACTGAGTACGCATCTGAGGAAGCATTGATATATTGGAAGAAGAAAGATGCTCTTGTCCACTTTGTACTTGATAAAAATTATAGCGGAGGAAGCTGCAGAATCAGTTGAACTAATTATCACATAATTAGTCTGAAATGGTTGTATGAGCAAGTTATTTCTGAAATAATACTCTGCATTGTGCTCAACTTCCCAGATAATGGGCAGCCTAGTAAGTCCCGAGAAAATTGATAAAATGTTTCAAGATTAAAGATTGTTATAATTTTTGCATATTTGTAAAATGTTTTTTACAGTTACCTTCCCCCTGACTCATTCCAGATAAATAATGTGTTGTATTCCAAATGGACTCCTTACTAAAGTTATTTAGAATAAATTAAACCTAACAGAATTGAATCATTGAGGTTCACTTTGTCCTTTATACATCCTTTTTTGAGCATGTGTTGCTTAGATTCCTTTGAAATTCAATTATACAATACTTTCTATAAAATATTTCACATGTCAGTTATATTGATATTTTTCAATCTTTGAGGATGTTAGCAGTCTAGAGAATGTAAGTATTTAAAAGCATCTTTGGAGACTCATAGTGGGAAGGGAAATGGTCTATGTGAGTCATGCTTCATGAACATGTTATTGAAACACTATAGAAACACATTTGCAGTAAATATCACATTTACAGAAATGACAACAGACATTTTTGAAATCTCTGTTTCTTTCAAACAGAACAGAAGAGGAAAGCAAAGACAGACAAATTGCAGGATGAGATCGATAAACTGAAGGAGCAGCTGCAGCTCACCAAGTCCCAGTTAGAGGCTGAACAACAGGCTAATATGGTCAGGTTTTCTAAGGTAATATGTAGTAAGTAATGTGAACCTTTCAAAAGAATTAGTACTTTGGACTGTGTTCAATCATTTTGTAACTGGAACAGAACAAAAATGTATCTACAGCTTGCCTGTCTAGCAGCAATGCTGCTTGGGCATTAGAGCATCGCCCTCCCTTGCCTCCCATAATTTTGAATGTCCACTTTTTCCATCCTTTCATTTTAGACATATTTGAAATGAATACTGGGGACAGCACTCCTGTTAGCTCTTGCCAGTTCATAAGATGCATGGCTTGTTATTGAAGCAGATAAAACTGTCTTGCTGTGGTGAAACAAGCTATTTTTGACATCATGATATTTTGTGATGATTGAACATTTCTTAGATAAGACTGTGATTTTACATGTGACTTTATAAATTGAGTAGGATTTATTCTTTGCTGTGGAGAACTTTACTGTCTAACAGAGGTGTAAAGCAGTTCAAGGAAGCAAGACTGAGAAGAAGCAAAGCACTCTAGAACTTGTATGTTGGTCTTTAAATCCTTAGGATTTGGCTGACCGGAGAGCCAAAGCAGAAAGTAGTCTTAGCTACTGCTGTGTGAATAAAAAGACCTTAAAACAGAATGATTTAAAAGCAGTAATTATGTATTTGTAATCACATGCAAGGCTTTGTTTAGGATGATACTGAATCTCCTAAGTATGCTTATTGGCTTATTAAGAGAAAAAAGAATCTCTAAGTTACCTGTTTAATTTTTAATTTTTTTTAAAGCTCGTTAATTTCAGATAATCTCACAGATTTTGTTTCTGTTTAAGTAAATACAATCAGATAATTTGCTACCAAAATAGAGGTGGAAATTTTTTTACTGAGGGAGGGGCTTTGCACTGCAATTTGAGGAGCAAATTCTTGGCATAGGAGACAAGATACTTCTAATGACTAAGTTAAGCACTGATCTTCATGTTGCAGTTTGCCCTGTATCACATTCAAAAGCAGTGTTTTGTGGTTGTTAACATAACCTTTTAGAACCTTCTCCCAATATTCAGAACTTCTAAATGGCTTTCCTAGTGGAGTTTGAGAACCTCCAAACATAAAACCAACCATTACATTTGGAAACACACACTACATGTTGAGTTTAAAGAGAATAAACAAAACTTGGCTATGATTAGTTATTTTCTTCGCTGTTTTCAGAGGAATACCTGATCTTCTGTAAAACATGCAGTGTTTCTTTCCCTGAACACAGCTTCAGACTCTCCTTTCTTTTGTCCTGTTGTTCCTCTTTTCTTGGGATCATTCAGCTTCCTGTTTTTTTTTTTTTCCGTTTTCAAAAGTACTGAATGACCAAATGAAGAGCATGGGTAGCGTTTCACTTAGGAGTGCAAGCGCGGTCAAAATAATGGGCCTTGGCCCTATGTGGACATCTGCTAGGTATTCTACTCATTCATTCTGTGCCTCACTTTTGAGAGGTACATCTATAACATATTTCTCCTACCCCTGAAGCATTGTTTTTCTTATGAGATGGAACTTGGAGTATTCATAACAGTGCAGTGTAGATTTTTTGGTGCCTTGGGGGCCTATTTTGAAGTCTTAACTGAGACTCCTGACTAAAAGGGGACTGCCCGAAATGTCCTGAAGCTACAGCCTGCAGTGTTACACAATAAGAAGTTTTCAAAGCTTCTGTGTTTTTCTGGGATGTCAGGGAAGATAGAAATGAGAAGTGTGACTGGTTGCAGTTTGTCTGCTGTGACTGACATCCACTGACAATTCAGATATCGTTCCGTTGTTGTCTTTTGATTGAAGGAGCAGAAGATCTTTCCCCTGTAATTTTTTTTAGGAGAACCACTACTGGAGGGAATTTGGGTAAAAACTGTTGTGCTTCTAATTCTTGGTCCCTTCTACTCTTTTGAGGTGAAAGGATACAGAAGATTCCATTCTTAATAAGTGTACAATGATTGCTTGTTATAGTTAGTCAGAGAACAACTTCAGAGCGAATGCTGTGATGGAAAGACGTAAGGGTTCCCTGAAAAGTATATATTCTAGGCAGTGAAATGCAGGACTTTGAACAAATTGAGGACTGTACAAAAATGAGTGACTAGGTAATGGAATGGTAAAAGCAATTTAACAGATAAAGTGGGGTAAATGTATATGGGGAAAAAATAATTTTAACTTCATCTACAAAATGATGGGTTCTGAGCTGAGTGGTATTACAGAAGGACAAGATCTTAAGGTTGTGATGCATAGTTCCAGGGAAGTATCAGCCCAGGGGTTAGTAGCAGCTAGCAAAGAAAATCAAATATTACAAATTATTCTGAAAAATCAACGTGCAAGCTTTAGCCTAAATACTGTGTGTCGGTCTAGTCCCTTCATCTCAGAAAGGATATGATAGAATTAAATATCCTGGAGGTATTTAAAAGATGGGTAGATGTGGCACTTAAAGACATGGTTTAGTGGTGGACTTGGCAGTGTTAGGTTTACGGTTGGACTCGATGATCTTAAAGGTCTTTGCATATATCAGTATCTCACCTTCCATCCCCACTGAGCTGTTGTCTCTTTTTCAGACTCACAACTCTTAGCATGCTCAATTGTTCTAAATGCAGACTCTGAAGTCATGAGTTACATAGAGTGAATAGGTATCAGTCATTCAATCTCTTTTCCAGTTCAGGACTTAGCATCTATCAAATGAACCTAGCAGGAGCCAGATTCAAACTAAAAAAAGAAAAAAAAAAAAGTACTTGGCTCTTCATGGAACTTGTAATAGACTTGTGGAGCTCATTGGCAAAAGATGTTGCATTTGCTAAAAGCTGACCCCGCCACAGGGGACGACTGCAAATTTGTATGAGGAGAAATGGATTGAAGAATACTAAGTTTACAAAACTGTATCAGGCTGAGGAGGTCCTCTGAGCTGAAAACAACGGGCAGCTTGGAGACTATTAAGGAGAACGTGCATATTTGCTTGCCGTGCTATCCTTTCTCACCTATACACTTATGGCCTCTGGGAGAAACAGGATGCTGAACTAGGTGTATCTTTGATATGACCAAGTAAGGTAATTCCTGGGTTATTCAATGAAAAATAATGAACTACCAAAACTTTTTGAAGCACACTTTTTTTGCTAGCAAAATGTAGAGTTTGCTACTCCAGAATTCTTCAGAAATCGGTGGTTTTTTTCATGTTTTTTGATGCCACAATGTTGCCCATTGCAAGTGACTGCTTCCCATACATAGTTTGGGTGCTTGAATTAGTATTGCACATGGGGTGAAATATCAAATAATGTTTTTTAAATAATTTCAGGAATGTGAACAGCAAAAATCAAAAGAAGAAGAAATTCTACAATCATTTCATAAATGGAAAGAGGAGGAAAAAGAGAAATTGGCTGATGAAATAGAAAAAGTGAAAGAGATGTTTATGAAAGAGCTTAAGGAGTTATCTTCAAGAAATACATCATTAGAAAATGTAAGTGATTTAGATTTTCCAACATTTTAAGGCATGAATCTCTTACAGTAGATGCTAGTGAACTTCACATATTTGAAATGTGCTGCAGTCATCTTAGAGGTCGTCTTATAAAACCGTAAGAATAATGGTTGGATGATAGCCACAATTGTATCTTTGTATACTGGTACTTTATTAACATAATTTCCAGTCTTTTTTTAATAGCATTGGGTTTTTTGGATTAATTAATTATGCCTTCAGCAACTATGTCAGTTTTTTCTTACTCCTCAACTTTTGAGGGCCTGTTTACATGTTAGTAGATGTTGTTATTATTGCTGTCTGTTAGGTATCCGTATATTCATATTCTTATAACTGGCACTAGCCTCTGCATTATAGTCCTGACAGTAGAACTGCATGTGTTTTCAATACATGCTCTGGAAATGCTTTCCAGAGTTTTGACTAGAAACAGAATTATAAAAGTATAGGTGGGTCAGAAAACAACTATGCACAGCATTACCAGAGCAGCTTATATTTTGTAGCTGCTAGTTACTGTGTATATTTGCAAGATATATTTATGTTAGATGCATATATTAATTATTACATGAAATTTGATAAATGCTGAACTCATGAGAAAAGTGAAAAGTGTCTGATGCAGTCTCTGTGTAATTATGTGTAAAGTAAATTTTGTATTAAATGACAGTTTTATAAAACAAAACTGTGTACGTATTCAGGTCTTCATTTCCCCCCCATGTCTTTTAGCAACTGTTAGAATTACAAAAGTCCAATATGCAACAAAAATCCAATTTAGGGACGCTGAAAGACAGCGAAGAATTTACAGAAGAGAAACCTCAGAGTCCTCAGGATTATCACAATGTGGTTAAACTTCTTGAAAAACAGGTAACACTGTAGCGTAATGTATTGCTTTTGACAGACTACTTGTGTTCTTTTAATTTTTATACATCTCTGAGTAGGATTTTAAATCCATAAGTAAAAATTCTTATCCCTCTCAATGTCAAAATAGTTGTTTTTAAAGATTTACTACTATTTAGTACAATCTCTATAATGAAAATTGAGGAATTTTTATCCTTACATAACAATTAATTTATTTATTATTTATTGATATCCCCTTATTCTTGATTATTAAATATATTAAGCTTTACCAACTATGATTGCAGCTCAATCCCAGAAGGCTCTAATAAATCACTAATGTCTGCTGATCTGTGAGGCCACTTAGGGAAAAACTGGAATTTTCAATTTTCCAAGATGAAAAAAAACACTTCCTGACAGGATTTGTCAACCTGTGGCTTTTCAGTCACATGAAGCACTTGAGCTTGTCAGGTGCAACTTCTGTACCAGGGCTATATCATCTGACCAGCACAAATGCTGGTACTAGTGCAAAGCTGTTGGACGATCCAAGTCCCACCTATGGGAAAGATTGAGCGAGGAAAGGCCACTGAGGCCAAGATCACTGCATTGCTCTGAGACTCACCTGCATGTCCGGGTTGTTCCTATAAAAAAAAAAAAAAAAGACTTGTGAGGCCTTTGGAAGTACCCACAAACCTTTTTACTCTTTTTGAGTAAAGCATTTGAGACATGCATTATTATTTCATGGTTCTTGGGATGTGAAGGTCTTTATATACTGCTGGTATCATCCAGAAGTTTGGTCACTTCTGCTCAAAGATTTGGAAAACTTAGTGAGTTTTACTTTATGTTTTTTATTTAATCAAAGAAAATTTGGTTCACTCTAAAACTCATATATTAATACTGTTTTATCATCATTACGCAAAATACATTGTTAATGAGTGCCTGAAATGACATTATTTTTGGGGACAAAACCCTGCTCTTACTACTCTTACTACACAGACGTATCAAAATACTTGTGTATTTCTCACTCACAGTCACTATATATACAAATCAGGGAACAAATACATAGTTTCTAGAGTGATTGGTAAGAAAACCACACTCAGATGTGCAAAACATGCTGATGACTGTTCTGGGTCTTAAATACGGGGTTACTCAAATTTCATATCATCATTAATCTTTTCAGTATTTATGGTTTATTTAGAAAAATAAAGTTGCATATATCAAACTAAATGGTAATGTCTTATTAACAGAAATAAAGCTGCATGTATCAAACTAGATGGTAATGTGTTGTTAACAGGAATTGATACTGATTTCCTCTATGCAGGAAAGTAAGTGGACGTCTAGAATACAAGCCCTTCATCATGACCATGAGACAGAAAAGTCCCTGGTAAGTGGCACAGCAAACCACTTAAACTAAAAGGAGACTTTTTTCTTATTTTCTTACTGTTTCAGTAGTTCTTGATATGCTATAGTATATCTGTTGCATTAGAAAGCCTAGATCTCAAGAGTTTATATGAGTGTGTCCTCTAAGATGCATTTATTATCTCTGTATTTCTGTTATGCTAGGATCTTGGTATTTCAGTTAAGGCTAGGGTTGAAACGGAATTTATCATTTCAGAATCTGACAGACACCTGAAACTGTATCTCTCTTTTGAAGAGCTTACAACGAATTATGTGAGCACTGTATTATACAATGTCTTCTGTGTTATGTGGGTATGCTGGATAGTTGAGATATAACTTGCCAACATGTAGCTTTCATCTGCCCTGTACCTTCTGCTACCATGGACCTTGGCATATGTCTCAATCTTTTTTTCTCTTTTCTATCACTTCTCTGTTGCTTTTTCTGTTGTAGCTTTCTAACGCAGAATCTGTTCAGCTTTTCCAGGAAAAAACACCATGGCATGTTATTTTGCATCAGTTTATATATTTTACTATACAAAGCTTTATTCCTCAGATTATTTTTTTTTGTCTGCATTTCTTTTTAATCTCTTTCCTGCTTTGTTTCTCTTGCTTCTTTTCCTTTCATTTTCCTTTCATCTGCGTGACCATGTAAGAACTGAGCAGATCTTAGTGGTCTGACCAATGCTTCTCCTCCTCTGGCAAGAAAGCAGTGGGGAGGAACCATGGAACATTCCCCAAAAAGGATGTAGTTAATGATACACCCACATACAGTGCAAGAATAGAATAAGGGAGGAGTAACGTAAGTATTACTTTTGGGATGGTGCACCTAAAATATTTTTCCCTTCTTTCTACATTCAGAGTTAATATATTAGGTTTATCATGCAAATTCACCTTAAAATATCATTATTTGACACTATTTATAACCAAAACATTTTTATAGAGTTGTATGCTTTTTCCTGCAATCTTATTTTTAGGCAATCTCAGCAGTGTGTTTATATGTTCGTTTCTTTGTATTGCAATTTAGGTAGTCTTCCTTGTGTAAATAAAAAGTGATCCAGACAACTGTTTTGTAATATATGCAAGTCCCAATGAAATCATAGGAGCCATTATGTTCTTAGTGAAAAAAAAGTGTTAAAAATATTTAAACATGACACTTGCTTGTTTAAACTTTATAGCATTAAAATAATTTATATAATATTAAAATACTTTATATAATATTAATATGAAGTTACTTTTCTTCTGATTGCTTTCTAGCTACTGTCACAGATTGAGAAGCTTAAATCATCAGTGAGAGAAGACCTAAATAAAAACAACACCTTTTACAAGAGGAGGATAGAAGAATTGGGGCAGAGGCTTCAGGAACAGAATGATCTGATTATTACTCAGAAGAAGCAGGTCTGTTTTGTGAAGCGCTCTGTGTTTCAGAGAGCACAGGACATAGAGAAACATTTTACTAGCATTTAGTCTTTATCTCTGGGTGCGTAGTTAATATTCCCAATTTGTAGTAGTATTGCAGTAGTAGTTTGGTTACACTTTGGAAGTTATGCTGATAAATAAGAATAGATCTGGAAAAGAGACACAGGAATGTAAACCAGGAATTAAAACACAATTTAGAAGGAAAGGAATAATAAACCAAATGTCTTTAGTAAGTTCAACATAAAGTTAAAAGATTACTAGGTCGCAGTCATCGAAGACCTCTGCAGATGAAAACTTTCTGATGGTGAACACAAAATAATCATAATGAAAATTAGTGTTTGAAATCTGAAAATACATGACTTCTCACTCTAAAAGTATAATTTTGATGACTGAGAGAATAATTAATTAAATGATTACTGTATGAAATTTAACAAGAGCAAGTGGCAGTTTCTCCACCTGGGACAGTGTAATCCTGGTGATATGTACAAACTGGGGGACAAGAGGCGAGAGAGCAGCCCTGTGGAAAGAGATCTGGGTGTCTGGGTCAATGGCAAGTTGAATATGAGTCAACAGTGTGCCCTGGCAGCCAAAAGGGCCAACTCTGTCTTGGGGTGCATCAAGCACAGCATCGCTAGTTGGTCCAGGGAGGAGATTGTCCCACTCTGCACTGCAGTGGTGCAGCCCCACCTCAAGTACTCTGTGTAGTTTTGGGCACCTCAATATAAGAAGGACATAAAGCTATTAGAGTGTGTCCAGAGGAGGGAAACCGAGATGGTGAAAGGTCTCAAGGGCAAGCCTTCGTAGGAGCAGCTGAGGTCACTTGGCTTGTTCAGCTTGGAGAAGGTCAAGGGGTGATCTCATTGCAGTCTGAAACTTCCTCAAGGGGGGCAATGGAGGTGGAGATGCTGATCTCCTCTCTCTGGTGACCAGCGACAGGACACGAGGAAATGGAATGAAGTTGCGTCAGGGGAAGTTCGGATTGGACATTAGGAAAAGGTTCTTCACTGAGAGGGTGGTTGGTCACTGGAACAGGCTCCCCAGGGAAGTGGTCAGCGCACCAAGCCTGTCAGAGTTCGAGTCTCTGGTTGATGCTTTTAGTCATATGGTTTAGTTTTAGGTTGTCCTGCGAGGAGCAGGGAGTTGGACTCGATGATCCTTATGGGTCCCTCCCAACTTGAGATAGTCTATGATTGTATGATGAAATTATTTTTTTGGAAATGAATTGATTTTGCTTAAATTACACTTTTGTTCAAACATAATTTAGATTTTTTGAGGTGATTGGTGGGTGAAGATCTGGGTATTCTGGAGTTTAGACTATAGCGTGATTATGCAGTCTTTACAACCTATTCCTCTGGTTGCTGTGTTCTTTACAAATCAGCATCTGATTTTACACATTTTTGTTGATATTAATGTTAAACCTATATTTAAGTGCTTAAAAAATTGGAAAGACAAATAATAGCTTTTACAACTCCACCTTAACTAATTTGATAGTTGGAGCAATAGAGGACTTAATCCTAGACAAATTACTTGCAGTAAAGGGACCTTTTAAAACAAAACAGTATGACCACAGATGTGAAATAGGTTCAGAGGGATCTGAGTTTGGTATTTGTGAAATACAGTTGTGAAGATCTACATTCTCCATACCTGGAAACTGGAAGGGCTTGAGAAATAGCTAACGCTTTTGTAAAATCCAAACTGAATGGACAATGAATTGAGGCACTACTGGCTACATCCAAACAGATAAATAAAAGAGGACAAGGGTCCAATATCTTGTGCCAGCTCCAGCTGATGTTGACTGTGGTTTGGGTTTAGCTTCTGTTTTGGGAATTGGAGCGCAGAATGTTGTTTTAATGATATAGGATTCATGAGTTTCTTGTTTTCTTTGTATCAAACTACAGCCAGCTTGTTTCCTCTACACTCTCTGTTTTGTTCAGTGCATGTCTTGGGTGTCAAATAGACAACACTGCAGAGCAGACAGGAGAACTGTTCACATATTTACAATCAGTGTGTAAGTGTTTCCATGGAGTAGAGCTAGGCTTGCAAAACTGAACATGAATTGCTGAAGCAGAAACTATTGAAACTGTAGGTGCTGAAGTGGCCCATAAGCCCACTCTCATTTCACTTTATAGCTTGTAATAACGGGGTGTACAAAGCTTTAGTTCACATAAGACAACAGACAGAAATAAGTCTTCAACATTCGTTGAGCATGAATGAAATACGCATTAGGCAGTAGAATAGAGTTCCACAAAAGTGGTATTTTTCTCCCCAAATCATAAACAATAATTTCTGTTATGGAATAGTACTGAAACCATGTGTTTTGTACTAAATGTGCATTTCAAGATATTGATCATTTACATTTGTAACTGTTCATGTATCTATCTTTTCTCTTTTAGATAAAAGAATTGTCCACAAGATCAGTTGCAAGCATTAAACCATATGATGGTAAGTACAAACTGTAAGAAAAAGCAGATTTTGTTTCTTATTTCAGCAGCTTGGCTGAAAGAAATGTTACAATTCATTTAAAAATATAGACAACTTTACTAACTAACTATTGAAATCAAATCAATACTGGCAATTTGTTTGTATTTCACAGGGTGCCTACCTGTTTCCATGCCATTTTCAAAGTTCACGTTTTGCAGCTGTAAGGGCTTCTAGCATGCAAATATGATTGCTTGAGTAGTGAAGAAATGTAAAATATAGCAACTCTATTTTGTATTATGTAAACAACTTTTGGTTTTCCTTTATGAAGCATAATTTTAATTGTTTTTTTATGCTTGACTGTCCTCGGGCTGCAGAACTCACAAAAGGGAAAATACTGAAAGAGTAGACAAAATGGATTAATTTATCAGTTAAAATAAAGATGTTCAGAGAATATTAAGAACTCTGATATTTTTGTCTGTGCAATGCTTTAACATCTGAAATCCATTACAAATAGCTGAACCTGATAACAGTATTTTGGGATGCAGTCCTGCACCACAAACACACGTATAGTTGACGCTGCAGTTGCAGTGACTTGAAATAAGTTTATTGCAATAGAAGATGACAGCTGGATTAATTCGAATTCCAATTTGGAAACCATCTTGCTTTATTAGCAGGACATTTGCTTGAACTGAATCTTAACAGCAGAGGGTAGGTTAGCTTGAGGAGAGCATAGTAATAGTATGACTGTATGCCTTCTCAACTGGCGCTGGTCACGTTCAGCCACACTGAAGCATAGGCCATTCACACAAGTGAATTTGCTCTTAGGCCCTGAGCTGATCTGAGGAATGTAGGATTGAAGTGATAATTCACTCCAAGGCTACACTGTATACATGTTATATATAGGGTTTGCACTGATTTATATGAAGTGTGGATGCAGCAGATCCTCTTCGGAGAATACAAGTGTTGATCAGGCTAGACTTAATTAAGTAGCTTTGGGCCAGGGCTTCTTCCCTGGGAAACAAAGACAGCATACAGATGTGACCAAAGACATGATCTGACTAGTGCAGGTTCACATTTCAGTTCAGTGACAATTTAATTACTAGTTTCTTTTCCTGGTTCAAGTAGTATTAAAATTGTTTAGCCTATCTAGAGATGTGCTTTTATGTTGTGAAGGGCCAATTTTTACTTTGTAAACTATTGGTTTACAATAATATGCCAAAAATTGCATCTTTCATAAATCTGATTAAATTTTGCAACATTTATGAATCTGTACATGTTTGTTATTGTTCACTATAATACATTCACATTATTTTTTACTTCTGTGCTATTTTAGTGAACACTACTGTAGAGCACCTTGAAGAATCTAAACCAAGTCTACCAGTGATGCATGGTAAGTTTTTTTTGATAGGTCCAGATCCAGTACTTTCAAATCTAACCCAGTGTTCTCAAATGTGTTGCCTGTCAAATCGTAGGTGTAAGAGTAGTTGTATTGAAATTTGAATTGCTTTGCTGTATGTCAGCATTGAGAATATTCCCATGAAGTAATTGTAAGGATGCACTATTGAAAAGAATAAATGAAAACCAAAATAAAATAGTTTGAGAATATTTCCGAGCACGTGTATACTATTGGAGCACTTTAAGGTAAACGAAACAAATTGAGGAAATAAAATTATGTTTTCTTCTAGAAAATATGTTTATTTTCTGGTATATGCATATACTGGATAGAATCATAGAATCGTTTTGGTTGGAAGAGACCTTTAAGATCATCAAGTCCAACTGTTAAGCTAGCACTGCCAAGTTGCCACTAAACCATGTCCCTCATAGTCACATGCATATAATGGCATTTGTATAGAGAAAAATGTGGAAATGTTTGTCTATAAGTCTTGAAATTGTAATTTTCATGTGACTCCAAATGTCAAGGGGGAAAAATATAGAAGACATAATCAAAATAGATAGTTATCCCATCTAGATAGTTCTTCCAGAGTATAACTGTAGTTACATATAGATCATTCTTTAGTTATTTTAATTTGTGGCATTGTGATATAGTTTAATAGTGGGAAGTGATGAACCCTCATTTATATTGTTTGGTGCTTTGTGAAAACAGTTTTCATTTTTTTCTCACTATGCAAAGTAATGGAGAGTATTGTTATCATACCAATATTATGTGATTAAATAATTCTTCACTTTCATTTCAAGTAGGAAAGTAATAGAAAAAATTTACTTTGAGCAAGTAAAATGTTTAAATGTTAAAACCATTTTATAAATTATTTGAGTTATTGAACTATAATTAAATAATTATTTTTTATTATTATTTCTCTTAGTTTTAAAACCTATCAAGGGGAGAGGAAATGGAATTTGTCTAAGAAAAATGTACAGAATTTTTCTTTTTCAACAAATTCAAAAAGTTCTGAAAAGGCGTATGGGGAGAAGGAGCAATATGCAACAGAAGCTTTAGATAACTTGATGAGGAATGAAAAACTGATAAATATGAAGTGTTGATTTCAAAATATTTCTTGGGTCAGGAATTATTAAACTAAGGAAAAGAGATTTTTATTATATGGTAAAATTATTTTAATAATACAGAGATTTCTTACAAACCTAGGCAAGGTAGCTGTTCATTGCTAGAAGCTTTTTAAGTGAAACTATATAGATGAAATGTTGTTGTGTGGAGACAAGCAATAATATATTACATATAGATTATTAATAATAGTATTTTAAATAATCCAATTATTTTTCATTCAAACCAACTTCATTGCACCAACACAGTAGTGCTGGTTCTAGCTAAGAGATCTCACAGCAAGTAGCTTCGCTATTGCCCTGAATTTAAGAAACGAGTTTTGTGAAGAATTACACCAAGGGCTTACACACCAAGCTTGTCAAGCATTGCTTTCTTAGTGCATTTACTTTCATTTGGACTGAGGAGGAAAACAATTCTGTGAACATTAGTATTTTCTGTACTCTGACAATTTATATCAGCTCATTCAGATCTTTCCTGATGTCTTGCTGCTCCAAATGTGAAGTCTGTGACACGTTATGAAACTTCTTGAGATAGAAAAGGCTGTTCCTGCCATTGATATACAAAAGATTCACTATCAGTTTATTATGAAACCTCAAAGAAGGTGTTTCCTTCAGATTCCTTTGCTGATGATTATTTTATTTATCTCTGCAGGTCTCTCTGTCTGTCCCCTTTCTTCCCTTCTGGATTTTTTTTAAACTTAACCCTACCTAATTTCTGGATATAAAGGTTAGCAGAAATTACAGTGTCTTTCCCAAAATTTTCACGGCTACTCAAGGGATTGACTTACATACTGAATTAAGACATCATGGCTGCATCTCATGCCATTATGAAAATGAAAGTGCTTGCTGGTAACTTCTGTAGACAAATTTATTTAGCACAGAGCATCTCTGAAATCACAGGAGCTTTCCTACCAAACAATTGCCTGCATATGGAGTATCTTCCTTTTCTTTCCTTTTTTCTGTTTGAAAGAAAATTAATTCTGGAAAAGGTTCTCTTACGTGAACTTCAGTACACTTTTCAAAGTTGCCTGGAAGCTTTTGCATCCTAAGATTAGTTCTGCACATCTTAAATCTGCACTATGAGAAGATACCCAAATTACAAATGAGGTATCTTAGGTGTAAAGTAGTGGAATAACTGTGTTAGCCTGGTGCTTTTTTGTTCATGTTCCTGATTTCTTGGGAAAGCTAATAGTCTGACTTGAATGCCATCCTGGCTGACCATTCTTCTCTCAGTTTCTGAGCTAGCTGTAGGGTTTTGTGCAGATATATCTTAAATCTTATCTTCAAAGATTACTTAAATCTCACAAAAAGGCAATGGATTAATTATTATTTTTTAAAAACATATTTTAAAATCAGACTTTGGCTCCTGTTTTACTCTTGAAATGTTGATACTTGTTCAATATTTAATCTTTGTTAGGTCAAGAGTACTAGGTGGAATTGAAGACAGTAGTTAAAAATCAAAGATATTAATTAGATTTCCATTAAAACCTATGACTTGGTCTTCAAACACGGTGTGGACTAAGGCCCAGCTATCAGTAGGGACATAACTGAAGCATCTGAGGAAAATTTAGTCAACGTAGTCTTCCTAGCCAGTTAACAGAGAAAAGGGGCGCTTTCAGAGTTTGGTTCAGCTGAACTAAGATCTGAATTGCTCTTTGAAGTTGCCTGTGTCTCTTCGTTGAATGTAGAAGGAGTCTGAGATGGCTAGGCTCCTAACTTAGAGGCCTCAGGTAAGTGTCAAAAATTTATCATATTTAAGAATATTGGTTTAAAAATAATATTTATACTGCTTATGTGCAGTATATGGCTTCCCATCGATTAGTTAGGAGAAAAATGTATGAAGTGCATTGATTCGAAGTTGACGGTCAAAATTACAGGTATCACAGATTAAGTGTGGCAGGTCTTTGGATGTGAAATTTGAGTATAAATTAAAGGAGTACATAATGACTATAGCCATGGCTTACATTCCTTATGCCTTTAAGAAGTGCAGCAATTTACAGCAAACAAGCTTTACATTTCATCCTTGGTTTTCATATTGCAAGTGCAAAGTTCTTACTGTAGGTGATACTCTGCTATAGATAATTGTAACAGTTCTGTTCAGGCCAAAAGTACTTTAGCATTTCATATTTCAGAGTAAATAGACAGTATTTCTCCTTTAAATATTGGCCAGAAGACTGCTTTTCCAATAGTGCTGTCAGAATATTAGGGGGTTTTAAACTAGTAGATAAGAACAGACAAACAATATATGATATGCTTGAAATATACACAGTCTGAATTCTTCATTATTGTTAGACATATTTGCCTATTCCACCTGCATAGAAATTGTTTTCAAATATTATTTAAAACTGATATTTAATGATTTGTCAAAGTATGCACGCACATAATTTTTCAGTAGTATAATGATCTACTGAAGAAATTAAAGCAACCTGTACTTTTGATACATGTATCGCTCCACACATAGTACCTGGCAAAAAAGATATTCTGGAAGATGTGACATGACAGACACATCATTGTGGAGGTCATCTTCAGGTTGCTGGCCTTCATGATGGCTAGTATTAATATGGCTGGATTCAGGCCAGTGAGATTTGAATATGACCAGCCTGCATTAAGACTGGTGTTGGAAGCTGCCATTTAGCTAGGTTCAAGCCTAAGGCTGACAGGAACCATTCTTCTGCGGGTTAGGTTTGGAACTGAGGCTGGCTGATGACATACGGTGAGGATGTGTCTAGAATTCGCCACTGTACTAGCTATAGGATTTAGCAATGGTACTGTTTGGTTATGGTCAGGTGTGGGACTGTTGAGGAGGACCGAATGAATTAGGTTTGGAGTTCATGCCAACAGCAGCAGATGATTGCATCTGGGTCTGCAAAGGGCTGATATCACCCAGAGAAAAGGTTTTACAGGGATCACTGAGCTTGGGTTAGGGTTAGCGTTAGGATTAGGCTTAAGACAGTATCGATTGGCAAACGAGAGTTATGGTTGCATTAAGAAGGATCAGTTAAGCAAGGTAGCAGCAGCAGAGCGTGTCTGAATAGGTTTAAGTATGAAGTTGAAATTTATCTCTATTTCATAGCCAAGAAAGGGGTGGAGATGAGAACCAGGGTTCCAGTTGTCAATGAAGAAAGTATAATTGAGGTTGCATCTGAACTGCAAGACTGATGTAATCACCAGTTCTACCAGTACTCTGGTAGTCCAGTATACCTCCTGCCTTGCTTCAGCCTCCCAGGATCCACTTCCAGTAAGGCAAGGACACAGTTTGGGTATTCATCTGGAAAGGGGAACAGAGAAGTGACTAGGAGCAGGTAATTTATATCTAGGTGTGAGTCCAAGAGGGAAGATAGCAGTCTGTCTAGGTTCAACACTTAGGCTGCGATGAAAGCTAGGAGTAAGGTCCTGGCCAGCAAGGTCTGATGTTGAAGATGTTGATACAGAGCAGCGTCTGCTTGGGATGAGCTGAACTAGATTTAGGACTGATAATTGAGAGGAAGGTAACTGGCTCTACTTAAGTCAGAAGTTGTAGTGATTACTTGTTTAAGGCTAACATTGGATTGTGGCTTGGTGAGATTTTGGGCAAAAAGGTCAGATGAACTAGAGAAAGTTACAATAATTCAGAGTAGTTAGGATTTCAGTCTGCATCAGCAACATTGTTTTAGATTTGAAGTTAGCAAAGACTGCTTTGTACAGATTTGATATCTAGTTGGGTAGTCAGATTTAAATGATTCCTGAAAACAAGCTTGGTAATATTTAGATGCTGCTGATTTCAAGGATGTGCACAAAGATAAGAGCTGAGAGGTCTGATCAGATGGCTAGAAGCAACACATCTCTGGTAAACACAAGGAGAGGGCTCCTTAAGGGGGGAGATCTCCACACCTGTCTATAAACCAGAGGAGTGGTGAACCATGCCGCTTTTTCTTCCATTTGATTCCAACGTGATGTTTAAGAAATATCTCTTAGAATATGTATAGAAGGGAAAGGCCCGCTTACATTGGTGAAGTTGGTGTTCCCAGATGTTGCACTCCCTCATGTCTTGGCATTCGATTTCTTCTGTTGTCATGGAGTGAACAACAGTATTACGTGTAACAGTAATAGATTTTGATTTTGCTCTTGCAACTATTCTTTTGCTGATTTTAACTTCCTCTGTTTCTAGTATACTGAGGAAGAGAAGCATGTACCTTTATGCCAGATCAGCAGACTATTTCAGGTCTGAGTTCTGGGGACTGGGCTTTTCCTGTTAAATTAAGTTACTTGACAAGGGCTCATGCAGAGATGAGTCAGCTCCTTTAAGCAGATTGCATTTGAGTAAAGTACAGGTAAAACAAGTATAGATTAAATCCAATTACACAGCAACTGGCTTACTGTCTAGTATGTCCAGTCAAGAAACTCGGAGGCCTCAATGCAGCTAAATTAAATTCCCCCAGAACATCTCATCTGTGCTTCAGGCTCTGCCCTCCAAAACAGGCTCACTGCAGGCTTTTGGGAATGATCCCAAAATGTGTCTGAACGTTGTTTTGGAGAATGTTAGTTGGTGCAGGGCAACAGTTGTGCCAGGAGCAATAGTGCGGAGGATCGTGTTCCAGTGCCCAGGAATGCTCTGGCCACTGTTAAATTTTACAGTCTTAGAGACTGAAAGACCAGGAGCCTATTTTTCAATCAGTCTCCCAGAGTTTTGCTTTTCAGTGTTTCCATAAAATATATTGACATTTGCATCTTGTTAGCATCTTGTGATGGTGTAAGAAGCATTTTTTTGAAACTTCTTATTTAGTGCAAATTGTATGGGAGCAAATCTTAAGTCTTGTAACCTGCTTGGAAAAGCAGGTGAGCGACTAAATAGAACTGCAAGTATGGAAAGCACGGAGAGAGCAGCAGCCATACCCAAGCATTTACAACACGTTTTAGTCCCCTTTACACAGGGAATATTGGAGATGTGACAGTAAGTGTCAGTTAGCCCCAAGTGCTCATTTAATTGTGATTACCCATCACCGTGCATCCATGTTTGTACCTAATTGTACGAGAAATGCTGAAGAGCAGGCATCTTTACTGCAGCATCACTTCCTCCCCTTCTACCTGTACAGCGTAACAAGACTTATAGTGCCAAAGGTTTCTTGTGAAGGCTGGGGCAAATGTATGTTGGCCCAAAATATTGGCCAATAAATTGTTTTCTCCTATACTGCCAGTAGTTGAATGCTGAAAGTATAGTTTGCATGTTTCTCTGTTTTTATCATAAACCCTAGAGTAAACTAAAATTCTAGTTTTCATTGAAATAAATTTATGGAAATTGCCTATTAACATTTTTAAAACCTGAATTTTTATTAGTCTACATATAAGCATTTTCATGCATCTCTTATATCTGAAGTCTACAAAGTCGTAAATAAACCGTACTCTGGCTTCATTTATATAAAGCAAATTGTACCTGACAACCTATAGAATGATAATTTCAATATGTTTAGGAAGCTGTTTTCAGCAGAGGACGTTTCAAGATTTCTTTAAAGCACATGATAATACTGAATTTCAGTATATTGGAGTGATTGAAGATTTTTTAAATTGGTTTTATTGGAAATTATCATATACATATAAAATTTCTCTGTCTTGCATGTATGGACTCAATACTCAATAATTCTCTGGAATAATAAGTTAACATACTTTTTCCATATATTTTTGAGGATTTCTATGTCTGTCCATTTTACTTGCCTTGTGTAAACTGTAGTATCAAATTGCACATAAATAATATTTTTAAATAAATTTAAAAATTAAAATGCTGCTTATGAGAAATGAGTGACAGTATTGATTTACTTAATCCTACGTGGCCTTGTCATTGCAGATGCTTAAAAACATTCCACCTGGCCTCTGGGTGCCATTCCAGAAGGGCACGGGTTTTTCTGTAGTTGTGATGGCTTAGAACTCTGATATATCTGAGATTACACTGGACACCCACGTTTGGGCAACTGAATCACTCCTGAAGTGACTATTGTACTAGGGTCTCCTCTACAAAAAAATGTACCACCAAGGCAGTGAAGAGTCACGTTGCACTGGGTTTGTGATTGTTAAGCAGGTTGTCAGCAATCAGGAAGATTGACATAAGTGTGGTTTTTTGCCTAACTTTCCCACTCTGGACCTTGACCTTCTTCTGTCCTGTTTGTCTGGTGTTCCTGTTCTTCCTCGTTATTAGAGCAGGCACCCTTGGTGCATATGCTGGAGCCCATAGAGGAGCTTTCAGAAGAGGAAAAAGGTAATGGTTGATTCAGCTCAAAATGTAGTGGCATGTGGTTTTTTTGAAAATAAAAATGTAAATATTGTTTGATACCTACAGTATTTTTTCATTGTATTTGAGTATGCTTATGTGATTTGGGTGGGAACATTCTTTGTTTGTGTCAGTCTCCTGTTTGCTATTGGTGCTTGTAAATATTATGATTTCCTTATCCAAGTTCAATATTTTTATGGAAAGCTGGCTAACTCTTTAAAGCAGGCATATTCCATATGTCTAAAGGCACTTGAGCTAAGCAGAACGAAAACATTTGATAGGGAATACCCCCTTACTAGGAAATTTTTGGTGCTGACGCTATTGCAATGTATGCTCACTTCTTGTTCAAGCTCTGTGTAAGAGGATAAAGAGTTCAGATAGAAGAATGAAGTTGGTGCAGGTTGAAGCTGCCTACTCTCATAGATGCACCAAAGATACTTTTGCAAGTAATCAAAGTTACGCCTACCTCCAAGCAGCCACAGCTCCAGCCAGGCTTGTGTAACTCTTAATGAAATCATGTAGCCCAGTGCTGGCAGCTGTTCTTCTGCTTCGTCTGAGGAGAACTTGGAGAAGGCCACATTTACAGTGACAGAAGAGGAAGCACCGCTTCATCCTGCATGGTATTCTTCTCCTGAAGAAGGCTTACAGTACTTTAGGTGAAACACCAAATAGCTGAATAGCGTAATGATCTGTACTGTGTGCAAAAATCAAAATCGGTCTTGAACCTTATAGCCAGTGAGTTTAAAATTTGAAGGAATGATGATGTTTTGAAAACAGAATTGTCGTCTGAATACATCTGTGCATAAGTGAGAGGTTTCCCCAGGGAAAATCCGGTGACTGAACAATCTGAAATAGAAACTGCTTGCATTTTTGCCGTTCTTTCTGCTATTTCTCTTGCTTGCCATCTTCTCTCTTGATGGATTGTCTTTGATTCTTCTTCTGTGCCTAAAGGCATGGCCTGCAGTACAAGAGAGAGAAAGAAAGAATGCAGTCTGAAAAGACAGACCAAGATTTTTTTGTTTTCGGTGACAGCCATTTGCAAGGGAGAGTGTGAAAATTCTTGACTTGGCAGATTATTTCATAGGATTATGTAGGGGCTGCAACAGTGGACCAGACTTAAGGTCCCTTGTCTCCAAAGTTGTAAAATCAAGTATTGAGGGCTTTTTTTTTTTAAAAAAAAAAATTAAGAAAATAGTTCTTTAAATAGTTGGCTTCAGCAAAGAGGATTTGGCTTGAGTTAATTAGCAAGAATTAATATTGTCATTAATTAGGATAATGCTGGATAGTCTTGTTACCCATATTAGTATGTAGTAATTATGAATTTAAAAACTATTTTCAATGGATCTATTTTATTGTAAGGATTAACATCTGAAAGGGACAGGATTTTCAGAAGGCTCCCTGGAGCCTTCCACTTTAAAATATCTCCTATCTGGATTTCTGGAAGGATTCCATACTAGATAGCGCACCTTTTCCTGACAGAGGATAGTCTGATAACCCTATGTTTCCACACCGACCAATAGTTTGCCTCTTCTAGGATTCAGCTCTCCAGCCAAATCACTTTTAATCGCACTTCTGTCAGGGACTGAGTTCTCCACACAGTTCCCAAAGTTAGTTAAGATTTCAGCCAGATTCTGTCCTCTTCAACACAGATCTCTTAGTATGGTAGCTGGACTCTTTCAGTTTTCATTACGTATAGTTCTTTCCAGGGTCCATTGGAAGCCACTTCCTCACATTTGTGTATCATGAGGCTTTTTTTGGGTCCTCATCAGGATGCTTATCTTTCCCTTAAAGAAAAATGAAAACTAAATGGAACTGCTTTTTAAGCAATCATTGTTTAAAAATAGGAAAAGCGGCACTTTGGTTTTTGGTTTTGGTTCTTTTTTGAAAGAAAACATTGGAAAGTCACAATTTGGAATAATTCCGTCATTTATACCATTGTCTGTGCGCTGGCAAATGACTCTGCTGCCCTGTAAGTCATACTGGAAGGAGACAAAACTCCTGCCCAAGATTTACCTTTTCTTTCAGGGGGCAAAGTTGGGAGTGTGGTTTTCCGCCTGCTTTCCTGGGATGTTGTATACCCCTCTATGTATCCTTTGCCAGCTTTGCTGACCACTGCCAGACAGAAGCAGCTATCCCGGTCCTACAGATCATTGGTTCACTTGGTCTAAGTGGCATTCAGTAAAACTTTGTCTTGCCAGAGACACTTCATAGGCAGGTTCCAAATGGGTGTGTTTTGCTTCTTTACTTCCTTGTATGACCCTGTAATACTTTGGCCTAACTTAAATGTCAATCTTTAATTTAGATGGAAGAATCCATCCAGATGATTCTTTGTTTCTTGCATAAGAGTTCATGTCACTACTGACACTTAAAGTAAGGGAAAGAGATAGAAACTTCTTTGTCTGCTTTTAAGTATGTATGATGTCATAGACCTGCGTAGGAGAAAACCTGACACTGAACTTTGTCCTTGAAAGAGGTTTGAAGTTAAGTATTATCCATCACGTATATTCTGTGAAACGGTCTGCCTCAGACTAAGGTTTTGTCTTTACCAAGACTTTTGAAAGTGTTACAACTTTACAAAGATTTGATTTCAGTAGGGTTTTTTTATCAGAGAACATTACGTTGTTTGAAGCTTTTCTTGAGAACAAATTTGTCATATTCCTGTTTTAATTCCTTCTAGAGTTCAGCTTTGATTTGAAATACCACATTTAGAGAACTTTCTTTATCAGAAGTTTCCAAGTACGATTCTAAAAGTAAAGATCTTTGTTGCTAAATATTCAGGCGTATATCTTTATAGTGATTCTGTAACAAGAAAAATAAAAGATACTTATGATGGTGAGTACAAGGTGCTGAGTTATAGATTCCAAGTGAGTTGACTTTTGTAAGGTAGCCCAAGATTTTCAAAAGAATACAACTCTGTGTGGACAAAAAGTGCATATGTATGTCTGTGGTGTTTCTAAAAGTCGCATGCTTCAGTGCAGTTTTTAATTGTCTTACGTGCTGTGAATTTTTCAAATGTCTCTTAAATGCATTTTTCCATTCTTATTTCAGAAATTGAGAAAGGCGATCATAAAACAGGTAGAAGTAACCACTATTTAATAAATGCTTTGAAGACTGATCCTTCTTTAACTAAAGAATTACGAGTTGTTTTGGAGCAAGCCCTGGAGGAGAAGCTGGAATCCTTGGGAATTAAAGCAGTAAGATTATTTTGAGTTATTGAAAAGAGGGGTAATCTTTGTCCCGCTTTTTTGTTGTTCTCTTTCACTCCTGTACCTCAACCCTCAGCCTATAAAATTCAAAGCTAAATTTCCACGTTATAAATAAGTGCAATTCATTAACCTGAGGGGATGTCCATCAAATTAGAGCTGTGGAGGATATGACTACACACGTGAGCAATGTTACCAACTTTTGTGATTTTTCTACAAGCTTTGAGATATTTGAAGTTTAAAAGAGCATACATGATTGTAGGATATAAATCCCAGATATAATAGCCCCTGTGTTTACAATACAATTTGTTTTCTTAGGGTGTTCGCGGTATCCCAAATGATCGCTTAAATAAAATTTTGCGTGCTATTGAATCTGCTAGAGAATGCAAACAGAAGCAAGAGCCTGACATTCAGCGAATTCGAGAGCACCTTGAACGCCAAGTTAGCTTTAGGGTTGAAGAGAAATCGTCATCTTGTAATAGAACTGTTTCCTGTCCTCAGCTTCCTTCGGAAGGTTAAAAAAAATTTTCTTTGTTTTCTTAAATTTCATAACTGGTACTTAAGGTTTTATTTAGAAATATTTCTGTGTATCTGCTTTCATAATTTTTCACATAATTATGCTATGTAGTTATGGCAAACTAAACAGTTTCCTTTAAAGGGTTCTTGATACTGTGTTTAAGTACATAAATCTTAGCTCCTATGTTGGCAGTCTACATGGTAACTCCGAACTGCTTTGAAGAAGAAAATTACTTTTTTTCTTCTATTTAGTAAAACTATAATCTGCAGCAGAGACATCTTTAATTTGGGGAATGAAATCTGAAGGATACCAAACATTGTTTCTAATAATGAGATAGATAACGCCTCTTGTAGATAAACAGAAGTTCTATCAGTTGGGAATTTCCTCATCTACCACACCACGAAAACCAGTGAAACGGTCTTCCACAGCTGTCCGCCCAGCTGAACAAAGAACAGCCATTGCTGAGAATACATCTACACCAAAGTAAGAGATACTATTCTCATAGTACTCATATTTCAGGTAACAATCGTATGGATTTTGGTTTTTTGTGACTAATGTGAACATTTCCTGTGAATATTGTAAGAATTGAGCAAAGAATTCACATTACTATATAAACTTTATGCCTACTGAGTTGACTGTCAGTCTTAAAATAACTTGTGTTGTTATTTTTAGATCCAGGAAGCTTTTTGGAAATGGAGTTGCCAGAAAGACATCTAGTATCACGTATGCTTTGTTCCCTTGTATTTTTGAAGAAAACATATTTAGTGATTGAATATTCACTTGCTTGCCACGCAAAAGCTATTATTAAGCTGAAATTGCAAACACTTTCTGGACTGTATATTTAATATTTTGTTTTAAAGTATTATTCCATTTAAGTCTGTTGTTATAATCCTTGAAAGATAGCATGTTCTCCTTTCAGCAGGTGTATTCTTTATTGTGAACCAGAGGGACATTCAGTAAAATTGGATAGTATCACTTCCTTTAGTTTCGTTCTCAGATGCTTTTTCTGAGCCAGTTAAAAACATTTATAGCCTTTTGTGACTTTATTTTTTCAGTTTATTGATATTTTTTTTACTATGACCAAAATTAAACACAATATTCCAGACTTCGCTCACATCAGGCACATTACTTTGGAATTTCCTGCACTACAACATGCCTAAATTATTTTCATCTAACAGAATAGCAGAACAGACTTTCTGTGCTGCAGATTCCATGACTCTGAATTTTTCTCTCCCTGGTGATCCACGAAAACCTATCTTTGTTTGCCTGGCAAGACTTGTTATATATTGGTCTGTTGTTTTGTTAAGATAGTTGCAGTGATGAAAATAATCATGTCTATATAAGAGAACATTTTGTCATAACTTTCAGAGTTTACTTAGTAGCATGATTTCTTTTAAATAGTTTTATGGATACTTAGAATTTATAGGAGCTCCCTTTTTTTTTCACATAAGAAAAATGCACATTACTGGAATGGAAAATACAAGAAAGCTTAAATATGTATATATCAATTCAGTCAGTGAAACCCAGTAAGTCCTCGGGTTGTATGTGTTTTTGCTTAGAACTCCACCATTCAGTTCAGAGGAAGAAGCAGATGAAGATGATATTAAGCAGTGTTACATATCGCCAGAATTGTTGCAAAAGCCGTCAAAAACATCAAGCAGCAAAGTCAGTGCTTTTCAGAAGACTTCTGGCAAAAGCGATATGGATGGGACAGAGGAAAGTGAAATTGAAGAAAGTGGAACACCTGCCAAAACTTCAAAAGGTTTTTTCCCTACTTTTGTATATGCATGTTGTAACAGCTGTACGTGAATTTGCATTTCTTGATAATATTTCTATCTTAGAAAACTTAATGAAAGGAGGCTGTCTAGTCTTGAGTGTACGTGTATTTACGTGCACCTTATGGTTTTGCTAATGTATTTATATTAATATAGTATTTAGAGATGTCAGTTCAAATTAGATGTGTATCATGCTGTTTTATCTAAATGCAGAAAAAGAAATAATCTGTGCCTCAGAGAGACTTCTGTCTAAAACACTTTCTCTTAGCCTTTTACTTATTTTTACTTTGTGAAACATTTCTAGAGGGTTTACAGTAAAGCCCCTTACTTGTGAGTGGAAACTGTCAATATTTTTTTTTATGAACTTTAGGAACGGTTATTCAAAAACTGACCGAACAAGTTGGAAAGAGTCTTTCTAACCATGGAAATAAGAACAAACCAGCTGGAGGGATTAATGTTGCACAGGCATTTATTAAGAAAGAAGAGGTGCAAGAACTGAAGGTATCACTTTTAATAGTCACTATTATTTCATTAAGTAATTGAACTAGATATATATCTGTTACTTTTTTTTTTTTTTCATGCTGAAGCCATATTGATGCAGTGAATAACTTAATTCTCAAAGACAGTTTTGGAATTACAGCTAAGTAGTCTTTTTGGGTACGTCTGCAGTGATATACAGAAATGTGCTAGCGAGTGAGCTGTGGCAAGTGACCTCTTCATCCACGCTGCTTATTAGCTTATGCCATGACTGGTTTGGATCACTACAGCTAGCCCAAAGTTGGGGCACAATCGGTATCATTTTTATCTCCTATTGTAGCAGCATAGAGACAGCCCTTTTTTACTTGCTTTCCTAGTATCTTGGTTTGATGGAGGAAAAATGAATTCTATTATTTTAAAATATTTTTATTTCTAGAGCTTTATCTGATATGGAACTTTTAAATTATATCTTAACGAGGGGACAAATTCCATTTCTGAATATGGTCTTTGTTTTGCTTCATCTATTTACAATCGTATACTGTTTTCAAACTATATCAGATCTATCACTCATGTCTGTCCATTGAGTATGCCATGCGTTCACAATCAGAATACTAACAGAACTTATTCTTTACCCCTCAAGCTCCTAAGGTCCCAGTCTTCCCCTCAGTTTAGAGTTTTATGACTTTGATGCAAATTGGTCTTTGCCAGAAAAATTTTTTAAGAAGAACAAAAGGTACTCCAAATCAGAAGTCAACAGCAGATAGTGCTGTTTACTCCAGTTTTAGTCGCTGTTATTAGATTGAAGTAGACAGCCAGACACTAGTTCTAGCATTCAAGAAGATATTTTTTCACTAAATAAACAAATAATTACTGAAAATCTTGTTATCCATAATAAAACTGCTACCTTAGGGCTTCCTGGCTAGCAGTTAAATCTGAGATTTATCACTCCTCCCAGAAACAGTGACAATTCTATTTCAGTTTCCAGGAAGGGGTCATTGTCTTAATCAACTTTAGCTGTAATGGTAGGGTAATCACATTTAACCTGTGTGCTTTTAATTGCCACTGGTGACACCTAACTTGTCCATTGACAGTGTGGGAGCTGCAAATCACATCACACTCAAAATTATCAACTCAGACATAACTATTAAAGCATAATTTTCTGTCCAAATGTTACTTTCAAAATCTCTGCAATGTCAGAAGACTGTAAAATGTTCATAGTTAAATTTAGGTGTTGTTACATTTTGTAAAAATCTATAGATGTCTAGCCACTGTGTTAAGGAATTTCAGCTTCAAGAGCAAAAAGCTGTAGCAAAATAAACCTTACAGTCTATGTTTTAAAGATGCCTCAGTTGTCACTGGTAACCTCTCTTTCTACATCTCTCAAGCCCCTGAACCTCAAGGCAGGGACTGGGGAAATGAAGTCCCTCCCATCATGGGAGAAGATCAGGTTCGAGACCACCAGAGGAACCTGAACATACATAAGTCCATGGGGATCTGACAAGATGCCACCCAGGGTCCTAAGGAAAATAGCTGATATAGTTGCCAAGCCAATCACCATCATATTTGAAAAGTCATGGCAGTCAGGTGAAGTCCCTGACTGAATAAAGGGAAACATCAAACCCATTTTTAAAAAGGAGGACCCTGGAAACTACCACCCAGTCAGCTTCACCTTGGTGCCTGGTAAGATCATGGAACAGATCCTCCTGGAAGATATGTCGAAACATGTAGAAGACAGGGAGGTGATTCAATATAGCCCATGTGGCTTCACCAAGGGCAAATCCTGCCTGACTAATCTAGTGGCCTTTTACGATGAAGTGACCGCATCAGTGGACAAGGGAAGAGCTATGGATGTCAGCTACCTGGACTTTGTAAGGTGTTTGATACTGTTTCCCAAAACATTCTTACCTCTAAATTGGAGAGATATGGGTTTGATGGATGGACTGTTAGATGGATAAGGAACTGGCTGGATGGCTGCATCCAAGGAGTTACACTCAATGGCTCAATGTCCAAGTGGAAACCAGGAATGAGTGATGTCCCTCAAGGGTCTGTATTGGGACCAGTACTGTTCAATATCGTTATTAATGACCAAGTGGTATTGAGTGCAAGTTTGCAGATGACACCAAGCTGTTGATGCGCTTGAGGGAAGGGATGCCATCCAGAGGGACCTTGACATGCTTGAGGAATGGGCCCAGGTGAACTTCATGAAGTTCAACAAGGCCAAGTGCAAGTTCCTGCACCTGGGTTGGGGTAGTCCCCAATATCAGTACAGACTGGAGGATGAATGCATTGAGAGCAGCCCTGTGGAGAAGGACTGGGGGATACTGGTGGATGAAAAATCGTTTGAAATGTTCAAGGTCAGGTTGGACGGGGCTTTGAGCAACCTGACCTAGTGAAAGATGTCCCTGCCCATGGCAAAGGGGTTGGACTACATGATCTCTAGAGGTCCCTTCCAACCCAAACCATTCCACGATTCCGTGAAAAATATTTTTGCTATAATTCATTTAGAATACATCGTGTCCCTGATGCATTAACACAGTGGTGTGTTGCTGTATGGATGTGCTGAGTTTGAAATGAGTTTATGAACCCAGGGCAGGTGTTGCTACTCTGTTTCTGGAATCTTTATAGAAGAACACACCGTCTTGTATTCTTTGCTAATTATATATGAATATGCATATATGCATGTCCATATTTCCATGTTTAAAAGTAGGCATATAGTTCCAGTTAATTTTTTAAATTTTAGTAGGGATTTTCAAAGGTGCCCAAAGACATAAGCACAAAATGCCACTGGAATGATGGTTTCTCTGAAACTCCAAATTTTTTTATTAGCTGAAATACTAATAGCTTAATAGCTGCTATGGTCATTCTTAAAACCCACAATGCCATAAATCATTTAGAAGGCATCCCATTGCCATATGTTTTATAAAGGTCATATTTTACAGAAGTTACTTAAGAAACATTTTAGAGAAAATTAATTTTGTGCTTACCTGAAGCTGTAATACCTGCGAGTTCACCTCTACCAGACATTGTACGGATTATGGTATTTCTTTGGAGGAGTAAGTCTTTGAGTTAATAATACTGCATAGCAGTTTTGTTTGGTGCTGTGTATTTACACTTATAGAATCATAGAATGGTTTAGGTTGGAAAGGACCTTGAAGATCATCGAGTTCCAACCCCCCTGCCATAGGCAGGGACACCTCCCACTAGACCAGGTTGCCCAAGGCCACGTCCAGCCTGGCCTTGAACACCTCCAGGGATGGGGCCTCCACAACTTCCCTGGGCAACCTGTTCCAGTGCCTCACCACTCTCAGAGTGAAAAATTTCTTCCTAATATTTTGTCTAAACCTACCTTCTTCCAGTTTAAAGCTATTCCCCCTCGTCCTATCACTACATACCCTTGTAAAAAGTCCTGCCCCAGCTCTCCTGTAGGCCCCCTTTAGGTACTGGAAGGCCGCAATGAGGTCTTCCCGGAGCCTTCTCTTCTCCAGGCTGAACAGCCCCAACTCTCTCAGCCTCTCCTCATAGGAGAGGTGCTCCAGCCCTCTGATCATCTTTGTGGCCCTCCTCTGGACCCACTCCAACAGGTCCATGTCTTTCCTGTGTTGGGGGCTCCAGAGCTGGATGCTCTGGATCAAAACTTTATTCTGTTTGAAGTTGACATTTTTTCTCTCTATTTTGCACTTTAAAAATCTGTTGGGACTTCGTGACTCTTTGAGGAAACGCTTCCTCCAGCATTTCTCAATATATGTGACTAACTTTCCCATTACCACGCCCTCCAAATGCAGATAATTTAAAAGAGCAAAATGTTGAATCTTGGTATGTTAATAATACAGCACACTGAGCGGATCTGTCAGTTTTTGAAAAACAGTTTGCAATGTTAAAATTCTATTATGTTGCAAGATAGAGCATTACTGCCGTCTCTTCCCTTTCGAGACACATGACACGTTCATATTTGTTGATTTTTCTCTAGTATGTACATACCTTACATGGTCTTCTAATAGCATCTGAATCTTTCTCTTCTGCAATAGAAGTGCATTCTCTATCTTACTGTAATATTGAGAAACTCCTGTGATATAAGGTTTTGGCTTTGTGAGAATCCATCTTTCACTTTCCACAGTTAAGCTCTGTAAGAATGGCTCCATTCCACTGAACCACATCTGATTGGCAAATAGGGAAGTGCTGTAGCTCTTCTTTCAAAAGCTGAATGAAGATATTTAGTTCTCAGGCAGATGAGATAAGAAAGACCATGGACTTGCTGCCTTCAGGTTCATCTGTTTGACTTGATTCTCATTTTGGGAACTCATTATGCCAATCCACAACTCAGTTAAAAATATACTTGTACATGCTGACAGTGAGTCTTAAGAGGAATACATATTTTAACTTTGAGTACCATGGGATTTTTTTTAATCTTTCATTATTTAATTTTTTCTTTAAATAATTTAGTTTTAAATTGAAAAGGCCTTTATTGCAATATTACATTTTTCTAGTGTGAATGCAGAGTACTTATATAGCTAACTAAACTGCTAATATGTCGTGTCTTTATTTTCATGTAAGTAATATAC
This sequence comes from Anarhynchus alexandrinus, assembly GCA_008711295.1. Taxonomy (NCBI): domain Eukaryota; kingdom Metazoa; phylum Chordata; class Aves; order Charadriiformes; family Charadriidae; genus Anarhynchus; species Anarhynchus alexandrinus. Next base: position 2,122,854 of record VUYV01000086.1, on the reverse strand, counting down.
ATTCTAATGCCTAAAGGACTTTCCATCTCGTTGGAATAGCTAACATCCCAGAAAAGACAATCCTTTTTTAAGTTAGACATGCAATACCTGAAAACATAGGTTTCTGCCAGTTATGAAACTGGCAGAACTTTGAACTTTTTGCAGTTCCCAACTTAAAAAAAAAAAAAAAACAACACTTTTAGCTTAGGAACTATGATAAGCAATTAATATAATTCAGGTAACTGGATTATGTGGATTTTAAAACTGTGGTGATAGATGTCATACAGGCCACGTGCCAGTGCATTTTTCTTCAGCAGTTTCACATTGTTGAGTTTATGGAAGAACTCACCACAACTCGAACAGACAGAGGAAAAATGCATGTTTCTTCTTCTCCCTATTAGTTCACAGAAGTTGATGAAGATGATTGGGATATATCATCAGTAGAAGACTTTTTGTTGATGAAAGATGATAGAGGTCAGAAGGCCTTGACGGTTCCGAAAAATGAGTCAAATGCTGCATCTGTGGTACATGCATGGGGTCTTCCGAAGAGAAGTGTACCAAAGGAGGAAGGTAACGTATTCATACATCTACATTAAAAGCCTTAAGCGACTGATACACATAGAGGAGAACTTAAGTATAGTGTATTACACATTGCAATTCACTATATGGTGTTTTGTAAGAAAACAACAAGTAAGAAAAATTGTCTGCTTGGGTTTATGTCCTATAAATAATATATGATACTTATGATATATACTTATACATAAACGACACACACATAAACATGCAGAGCTGCCAAGAAACTTAAATTTGAGGTTTTGAAACATACAGTACTGACAGGCTTCGATCTCATCTTAAAAATTAATCATCCAGGATTTTGTTTTTAATCTTTTGACAAATTTAAGGGAGGAGGTAATGTCTTCAGGGTAATAATAAAATTTCAGGTTTGTTCAAGATATCTAAGTGACCTACCAGCTTGAGATAAATATTTGAGCTACTGGTAAAGTAATAGCCTCAGTCTTACATAGAACTTACATAGTAATTTCTAGCCCTAACATTTCAATGGACTTAAAGCTGTGTCAGTTATATAAAGATACTTCGTGTTTTCTTTAAAGGGAAAGTAATGTCTACGCTGACTGCTTGTACTCTGCATTGTATTCTGAGACAGAAACAGCCTTCATATTATCGACACTTGTAATTTCCTCACTGGTTGAAATTCTGGACTTCCTGAAGTCCACAGGTGTTTGCTCACACAGCATGTAATTTTATCTCATAGATAAACACAAAGTAAAAATATCCCTGAAATATTATTAATAATTTTTAATATTTTTTTGGTATTTCAACAGGCCCTCATGAAGCAGATAATACAAGCACGTTAAAAAGCAGCTTAGTCACTGTAACAGACTGGAGTGATTCTTCAGATATCTAATAGTTGCATTCCTGAGGGGAGGCACTGCTACCGGGTACTGTTGGGGTTGACAACGTAGTTGAAAACATCAAGTGGTTGCTACTCGTTTTTCATATGGGTCATGAACATGGAATGGTGTTTACAGAGCTTTTGTGTCTTTCAGTCCTGAATTTGGAACAAGAATATTCATATATACATCAGTGGCCATGTCTGTTTGGAAATTGAGAGTTAATCCTTCTTTCTCATGAACTCAAATGTTGAAAGTCTCTTTGATTTCACTGAGGTGAAGATTTTGCCTCTAATGTTTACATTAAAGATTGAAACTGGTCTGGCAAGAAAGCCAGTTAACCAATGAACAGAATTTACTCCAGAGTATTACTTTATAAAATTTTTAAATGCACATTTTCTTGTATTTTATCATAAACTTTATATAAAATTGTGAACATTTTAAAGAAAATATTTCCATGTATTAAAATGTTACGTTTCTTACATGGTTTACAATAAACATCAAATGAAAAGAAAAAAAGGCCTCAGCTATGGAACTAGTTATTATAAGTGCCTCCTATTTTGGAAAGTTTGGTGGTTTTTTATTAGAGTCGAGTCTCAGTTAACATAAAAGCACAAAAACTGGAAAAAAAATTCAGACGTCAAGCTAAGGTGAGGAAAGTACTGACCTGCCCTTGCGCAAGTATTTTCGTATTTCTGTCTTGTCCATATTGGCTGCCTTCTTAAAACAACACAAGAGTGCTGTGACTTAAAGGAAATACAAAACTAAGCTAAAATAAAAAGAACCTTGAATGGCTTTGTAGTTCTGATGTATTTTAGATGGTATCAGATACAAGACCTTTTCTATCATCCTGTGCCTGTTAATAAATAGGACTATTCATTTTTTATATTTACATCTTTGTCCCAAAGTAACCAATGTATTGAAACTCCGAGGGTCCATCAGTTCACACCTCAAGGCAGACCCGAGTTTGTGTCAGATTTTAGGGTCTCCGTCTAGAAAGCATTTTTTGGATATTCATAATCTTTAATCTCATTTATTGAATCAGTGTACAAATATTCCCTCAAAAGCCATCACATTTCTATGGACTGGCCTAAAAAAAAAAAAAAGAGTATTAGCTGAATTTTTGAACTGTTGTAACTAATTCAAGATTATCTAAAATAGTGCTGTTAAGTATCACCTGCTTTTATTTGGTCAGCCCTTCAGGAACATCGCTGGCAGAGCAGGCCAGCTGCTGTTGCAAGGGGTTTTTTCTTGCCTTTGGAAACCCAATGGCTTGGAGCCATTCCGGAGCCAGAGGTGTCCCGGCACCCTGCCCAGCAGGAGGGAATGAAAACAACCCCCTGGAGGTGACTTGTCACCCCCAGGGCTGAGTGCTGAGGCAGGGCGGGAGCCCAGCGCCACACAGCTAATGCAGAATGTAGGAACTGTCTCCGGGCCTTGTCTTGCCCACCACAAAACTCCCCAAAGGCTGCAGCCTCAACCTTTGCTGTCCCTGCCGTGCACAGGACTGCTCACAATCACGCATGCATTCTTCTTCTCATGCGTGTGTTCTTCTTAGGCTGTGCAAGACCCTCTCTAGTGACTGTTTTCGTAACAACTTGCCCTGACTTCTTAGTACCTGCTCCTGCCTCCCCAAATCCCATGCTTACTTTCATTTCCTGGTGTGTACCCTCAGCAAGTTCGCTGATGACACAAAACTGGGAGGGGTGGCTGACACACCAGAAGGCTGTGCTAGCCTTGTGTTAGCAAGACCTGGACAGGCTGGAGAGTTGGGTGGAGAGGAACCTAATGAAGTTCAACAAGGGCAAGTGTAGGGTACTGCATCTGGGGAAGAATAACCCCATGCACCAGCACAGGTTAGGGACTGACCTGCTGGAAAGCAGCTCTGCAGAGAGAGACCTTGGAGCCCTGGTGGACAACAAGTTGACCACAAGGCAACAATGTGCCCTTGTGGCCAAGAAGGCCAATGGTCTCCTGGGGTGCATGAAAAAGAGCGTGACCAGCAGATCCAAGGCAAGGAACTACTGGAGAAGGTACAGCAGAGGGCTACGAGGATGAGTAAGGGACTGGAGCACCTCTTATGAGAAAAGGCTGAGAGACCTGGGTCTGCATAGCCTGGAGAAGAGGAGGCTGAGTGGGCATCTCATCCACGCTTATAAATATCTAAAGGGCGGGTGTCAAGAGGATGGGGCCAGACTCTTCTCAGTGGTGCCCAGCAACAGGACAAGGGGCAATGGGCACAAACTCTGGAACACAGGAAATTCCATCTGAACATGAGGAAAAACTTCTTTACTTTGAGGGTGACAGAGCACTGGAACAGGCTGCCCAGAGAGGTGGTGGAGTCCCCTTCTCTGGAGATNAACCCTGCCCAGGGGTGACCTGTGCAACCTGCTGTAGGTGAACTGCTCTGGCAGGTAGGTTGGACTGTATGATCTCCAAAGGTCCCTTCCAACCCCTACCAACCTGTGATTCACCCAGTCTCTTCCTCTTCTTATTCCTATGGCACCAAATTGACCAAGTTGCACGTTTGTCAACCCCGGCAATGTGCTAAGGAGGTAAGAGCCTGCTGACTCCCACTGACTGTCATCATCTGGCCCCGCAGTTACGATGTGCTCTGCAATTCCAATGTCACTGCTGATCAGTGGCGAGATATTTCACATAATAACCTGCGCAGAGTACGGCTGCTTTGCCCAGTCCTGAACCCATTTCAGAAACGGTTGCAATGGCGCACTGCGGTCAATATGATGCGTGAGATGCCATTCCCATAAGCGACTGACATACTGAGTTGGTAAATACCCCATTTATTTTTTTTTCAAGAAAGCAACATCAGCTCATGATTTCCAGGTATAAACTTTACAATACCAACATCAATCTTAAAATATTATATAATAAAATTTACATCAATATGTAAAAAGCTGCAAGTTAATGTTTTAAAAAGTCATTGTCTTAGTGGTAATTACATTGGGGTTGGGGAGGAAATCACTCTGAATGAAACGTACAAACTCTTTTTTAAAACGCTTTGAATCTTCCAACAGTACAATTAAACATAAGCGTTCTTGTCAAAGTGCTTTGGTGGGGTTTTGTCCGGGACACTGTTGTGGACCTTTGTACGAGAAGACATCACAGATGTGGCTCCATTATATGCATACCCCCTCCTGAAAAGAAAAGAGAGTCAACCACTTACAGCTCATCCCACAGACAGGTAACATCTCTGCATCCAAGCATTATAGTCATATAAAACTACAAGAAATGTATAGGACCGTACCTATACATTTCAGGGGAGGGGGCAGGGGGACACACCTTCCTTGCCTCTGTGGTCTCATTCTGGTCTGACATTCGCTCTCCAGCATCTCTCTTTGCAATTCACTTTTCTATAAACACATATCTCTTGTTCACAGCTAAGTAAATTAGGGATCAATCATGAAATATGGAGGCCGTGGCAGATCCTGGGTGAATAGTGACTCCCTCCAGCTGCACCTCTTCATTATCGCCCCTCTTCCGCGGCTGGAGGCCCCACTGCCACCACCGCTGTCCCTCACCTCTCTCACTTTTGATCTGATGATTTGGGATTAAAGAAACTTATAAGGTGACCAGACCACTTTTCCTACATCAGTGAATGAATTTTTTTCTCCTGCTGTAGTAAATTTACCAAGTATATGTAACACAAGTGTTTGTTCTGAGTCAATAGCTTTTCTCAACTACATGAATGATAGACAGAACATTATCTTTAAATCCCATTATTTTCTTTCATCCACACAATCCTCTTCTGAACCTCACTATAAAGTGTTTCGGAAAAGTAATCAAACCGCATACATGTATAGCAGGCACAAATGCACTAATATTGATTTCTTTCAGTAAGTACAACTTGTGTTTTACCTTGGAGAACTACTGTTTTCCGCTATTGAGAAGCAGAATATACTGCCACCAATTATGCAGAGTGAAGCTCCAGCCCATCCAATGAACAAAGCTGCTCCTAATTCATACCTACAGGAAGTTAATAAATGGGTTTAACAAAAGACAGCATGGATTTAACAGGTTTTTTTCAGAATAAAAGAACTAAATTTTATTTTTTCCTGAATAACTTTCCATTGACGTACCCATTATTCACCGCAAAATCAGCAGCTCTGCCGCTCACCCATGTTCTTTTCATTATTTCCCTCTTACTGATGGAGGTGAACTCTGTCCCTGCGGTACGCGTGGGCAATGCCGCTCTCCCCGCGCAGCCCACCGGGGTGCCTGGCTTTTCCATGTCTCCTCCTGGACCCCTTGGCTGGGGGGGGCGTTATGTGATTCTTTGGCCTGTTTACAGTTCCCGTCCCCTTGGACCGTTCCGGGTTTGTTCCCGCCAGCTCCCAAGCTGGACGGGGGGCTTTGGCTCAGCTGGCGAATCGAGCTGCTGCCTACAACTCGCCATCACCCTCCCCTCCGGCTCTCAGCATCAATCCCCCTCCCTTCCCACACTCCAGCCTGCTTAAAACATGAGGGGTTTGTACACACATATATGTATATGCAATATATACACACATGTACAGGCAATATATGCATATACGGATGTATCGGATATGCACATACATGCGCGCATATGCAGATGTACATGTGTGTATGTACACGTCCACGCGCCTGCAGCTTTCTGCTTCTCTAGGCCCTGTGGCTGGATTCGGGATGGAAGACACTGCTCTCCTCTGAGGCCACAGCTCCGGGCCACCTGCCATGGTCCCCTCTGCCAGCCGGGGCAGCCACCGTTTGTTTGCAGCCAGGAACGGCTCGATTTGACTCCCAGAGGAGATGGTGGTGCTTCAGGAGCATTATCACTCAAGGGTAAGTTCAAGTTTCTAAAGCAACAGTAGTACATGAAGGAAAAGAAGGGCATGGGGAAGACATTATTTTCCTCCCCCTGCTTGAGCTCAGCACCCCATAACCTGAGCGCTGGAGCTTCAAGACGAGTGGCAAGCCATGGCTGCCACTTGTCTACTCCATTCCGCAGCTCTTTGCCTGAGGTGCCACTCTTTACAACACTTTCAGGATGACCTGCATTAGACCGCAGGCCCAACAGTCTCCAGAGTCTCATATTCATAGAATCATAGAATGGTTTAGGCTGGAAGGGACCTTAAACACCTTCTAGCTCCAACCCCCCAGCCATAGGTAGGGACACCTCCCACTAGACCAGGTTGCACAAAGCCCCATCCAGCCTGGCCTTGAACACTTGCAGGGATGGGGCCTCCACAACTTCCCTGGGCAACCTGTTCCAGTGCCTCACCACCCTCATTGTGAAAAATTTCTTCCTAATATCTAATCTAAATCTACCTTCTTCCAGTTTGAAGTCATTACCCCTTGTCCTATCACTACATACTCCTCACTATTAGGACAGTGTCTTCTGCTCCTTCTTCTCTGCTCCAGCTGCCTCCTCGAGGAAACCTATATCTCTTCCTGACTACTAGGATCCTGTGCCAAAAACACAGGCCCCTGTCCCCCATCGACACTTAGGATACCAGTGCTCGGTGCTAGGGACACCCAGGTTCAAGTAAATCCTGACTCAGGGACTTACAGACAAAAAGAGGTGGAGACATTGGAGCTCAGAGGTGGGACACTTTGTGAGGGTTTGCACCTGACTCTTCATGGCCCTGCTAGTGCTCTAACTTCTAGGCTTCTTTTTCATTTTCCGTTCACATCATCTAAGCAGAATTTGTATTTATCATCTCTTGCTAAAAAAAAAGGATCAGATTACCCCAAACGTTCTCCATATGTCCCAGTGTGGGACTTAGGCACCCAACACCCAATTAAACTGCTGGAAATCACAGCTTAGCTGCCTTTCACCCTGGAAAACCCTGCACCCGGCCCTGTTTGACTTCAAAATCTGTCAAACCTGTGAAGCTTTAATTCTAACTGCGTTCACATTTCCAACCACGTGATACAGTTTTCACAAGACCTGGGCAGATTTCTGTTTGTTCAAGGACTGGGGGTTCTCTGATTAGAAGCAGACACCTACATCGGGAGCTCATCACCTCGGATCCCGTTATAGTCAACACGCAAGAAATACAAAGTACACTTCTAAAGCACCCTCAACACACCTCTTTTAATGAGCTGTAAAGGCAGATCAAAGTGACTAAGTGCGATGTGAGGTAAGCCCTACCCTGGGGATCCCTCCATCCCCTCAGGTAGTGCCAGAGCACACCTAAGACACATGGACCTGGGTTTGGCTCCCCACAAAAGTCAGGGCAGACCACCACGGTGCTGGAGAACACAGCTGGACCAAGACCCAGGAAGGCTGTTGCAGTAACAACTTACTCGCCAAGAGCATCTGCCTAAAAAGTGGGAAATACAAGTTTGTTTCCACATTTCCACCTAACAACATCAAACGGTTGGCCAGAGGCTCATGCAACAGAGATAAGGAGACCAATTGTCATCTCCCCTCCTGAAGCTCTTCAGCTGTACAGAAAAGCAATCAAGATTCTATTGGATTTAACTGGGTAGAAAAGGGTTACCTGACCGTTGTCTACTAGTTGGGAAAGAAGATTTGGGGCCCAGCCTTTGCTCTTGGGATTGGTTGTATTTTTTAAACCACATTTGTTACTGGAACGTGCATCAACAGATTGTATATATGGGCCCTTCTGGAGTGACTGCCACACTGCTAGGTTAATGAGTTGCAGAGCTGGTCTAATTGGTCTTTCCTCCACATCTTTAAACAGATAAAAGATTTTTTGATTTACACTGGTGTTTATGAGGAAAATTTCAATTTTTTAATTGCGTATCAATCTGTGTATGGCTCCCTGTTTTATATCTGATCCATCTTTTCAGCATTTAAGAAGCCAACCCTAACATCCCATCAAAACCCAGTATGTAAAAAAAACCTTACCACATGAAAAAAACCCTTATGTACAATGGTACATATAGAAAAACAAAAAAAAAGGAGAAAGGCTTTTTTAGAAGAAATTTCTGCACTTGATGTCTTTGCCTTCCCTCTTTGTCATTAAAGTCTTTGCAGGAAACACACTCTTCTACTCTTGTAATTCTTGGTTGCAAGAACCAAAGCAGCCACTCTCTGAAGGCTGTGGCTGCGTCTCCACTGCCTCCAATCAGTGAAATAAATCTGCTGAAGGATCGCTTAGAGACCACTGGCATCTCAGGGAGGGAGCGGGACATTGATGAAGAAGCTGCAGGTGGTGACTGCTGAAGACTAAGAGAATTCAACAGCAGTGAACTGAAAGCCACCTTCAACTACACTGACCAAGCTGGCTAAGAGCAGATTTTTCACTGTAATCCAGGGAGGCAGAATTCAGTGAAATGAAAAAAAAGGTATAATATCACTACAGAAGAAAAATATTCTAGTTGTTACATACATTAGAACCATGAAGCCAACTCCCAAGCAAACCAGTGGAAGCCTCATTAGCCAACTGGATATCGGCGTCCGTAAAGGACGTCCCTATCTACACAACTACCCAAGGGAAATACTAATTTTGAATGTCTAATTCTTATGGTTCTTGGAAAATTAAAAATGGATTCAAATGTCACAGCGGGACAGTGGAAAGAGTGCCTGTGTGAACTGTGCACAGTCCATTCGGAGACAAGAAAGCTGAAAGGAAATAATCCTCTATAAAAGAAAATGGTAAGTTAGTCTGATAATTTGGATAAACTAACCCCATTCATCAGTAAGAATGACCATGATTACGGAATTCAAACTGTGTCAAGGGACAAAATGGATAAAAACTACAAGAGTTTTGGGTTTGGGTTTTTTTTTTGTGTTTTTTTTTTAATTAAAAGTAGTAAAGTGACCAAACTGTTTTCTAAGAGAAACTGTGGGAGCAACATTAGCAAGACAGCAAAACAGAAGCACAAATTTTCCCTTATTAGAGGTGTCTGAAGAAAAAAGAAATACATCTTGGCTGAAAGCACCAAGGCGTCCCGTGCTGTCCTCAAGACTCGGCGTGTGTTATTACATAGGTTAAAGCAATTCCTTTCGAGCTGTTTTAAACTGGCAATGCGAACTATCGCATTGGGACATAAAGTCCCGCCTAAGATTTCTTTCTAAGTAAGGCGGGTTTTAGGGTGTCCCTGTGGTGCCTGTGATTCCTCAGTTAGGTACATAATTCAAACCAGAAGTGTCTCGGGCGACAGCTTTAGGCAGGTCTCCGATTCCTCCTGCACCCATACATAGTCAGGGTTCGTCTTTCAAATGCAGAAGGCTGGAGGGAAATTCTGACGGCTGAGATGATGCTACACATCTCATGTTGTTTGTTTTCCACTAGCAGTATCTCAAGCCTATCTTTGACATCGCCAGAATAACTTCAGCAGAGAAATGTGCAGTAAAAGGTGAAAGGTTGAAACCCAAAGCAGCACCCTGTCTCAGTGAAGAGCCAATGCCAAATTTCCACAATATACCAGCAAAGCACATTAAACGCTTCTGCAATGCGTAGCAAAGTAAGAGTTCACAGATGGCAACGAAACACATTACTCCAACATATTTCACACGGGTTGAGAGAGAAAGGAGCCGAATTCCACCATTAGCTTAATCTGACGCAAGGTCACTGCATGAGCTACATGCACCGTGCGCAACTCAAATTACAACTTCTGGCTTTCCTCTCTGCCTTTATCTTTGCAGTCGTGATTATGCGTGCCTACAGCTGAGCTATGCTGGTTGTTCAGGAAAAAGGTAATTTCTGCAGAGGATGTTTTACTACCTTTATTTCGATATTCAAACTGGATTTCTCATTCCCTCGCAGCAAAACTCCGCTGTGAGGTCTGCCTGCTCTTTTGCAGCAGAAGAGCTTAGGAATACAGTGTAGGAAAGGGACTTCTGGCAACAACCACGGTATTTTTCACTACGAACAGTAAGCCTGATGAATAATTAACTTCTGGCTATATAGCCAGGTTCCATTTTCTTCACAGTACCTCACATCCTTGTTTCTTTTGGAGGCCTTTTGATCCTGTCCTCACCATATCAAACAAGCAGAAACTACAGCAGAGCTACGGAGGAAACTATTATGAACTTGCTTTCAAGACAGAAGCAGTGTCAGCCCCACCGCAAACGTGGATCTAGTTAATGTTATTTATTTAGACTATTTTCTTTCTATCAAGGAGAAACAGAAAAGCTCGGGGTTCCTTACTGAGCCCTTACTTGGGTCTCAGGGAAATGTATACCCAATGCTTGACGTATCCTGGAATCACCACCAAGAAAACTTTGAAATCCTTGTCTCTAAAGATAACTTTACATTACGTAAGAAGCCAAAACAGGAAACTCTACGATGCTATAATTTACAGCCAATGTTTTCAGACTTGGTAGTTAAGATGTGAATCCAAAAATCCAAGCACTGGTTCATGAATTGCTGCCTTTGTAGGTCCTAACAACTCACACAGCTTTAAAAGGAGTCTTCAGGCATGCTCATCGTTTCTCGTATGGATCCTGCAATTTTACAAACACTCACTCCCTTAAATTTAATTACAATTACAGCCAAAGCATTTATGTTAGTGCTTATAAGATCGCGGGTTACGATAAGGTTTATGATCCAAATGTCAGTCATCTGGATTTGCCAGTCATCTGCCAGCAAAAAGTCCACAGAACCTGCAGAAACCTCTCTCCAAGAGGAGCCAAGATTGCGCAGTGCTCGACACCTTCATGGAAACCACCTTCTGTCAAAAGCTTAAGGAAATAATTTTCTTCCTTTCCTATCAAATGATGCGCCTAATGAGCGCCTCTGTCTTGTGCAATCCTTTTGCTGCATCTCTGACATAAACGCAAGCTTCACTCCTGATTAACCCCATGTGCTCTGCGGCAAGCGGGGCACAACCCTGCCGAGCCGCAATAACCCTGGGCACAAAGATTTACAGAGCAATCGCCGTACGGGAAGGTGTTCCTTCATTACATTTCAGCACACGGTTACTTCAGTTGGAAATCATGATTAAATAAAGCTGCAGCCCACTCTCGTTAAATGGGTTCTGGTGCGCGGCGTGAAACTTAAGGTCTACTTCTTTGAAAGATTTATGGGTATAGGAAAGTACTTACTTTTGTGCAACAAAAGAAGGATCAAAGAACTCAGACGTAATCCTGTTTGCATACAGGGAACAACTAGTCATAGAGCACAACCCTGAAAAGCATAAGACAAACCATTCAGTGGAGCCAGCAGAAGAGCTTTGGGCCTGACCCTGACGCCAATGAAGTCATGGAGAATTGTGCACGGATTTCTGCGGAAAAGGAGCAGCTCTGGTATGACTTCAAATGCCCAACTTAGACAAATAAGGTATATTTACCAGAGAGTATGAAAATCAGTCCAGCTAAACACGCTATTTTTGCTTTAGTCTGATCGGAGCCTCCAACTTTTGTGCACTTCATCCCAACCAGTCCAAAAATGGCACCGAAGAAGCCCAGGCAGATGGCGGAGATCATCAGTCCTCTGCAGGCTTGGATGTAACCTGCGGTGAGAAAGAGAAAGGCTAACATGAGAACCGGGATGACAACGGGTTTCACTGTAGCTCCTCTCCCCCTGCGCAGCGTTGGCCATTCGCTATTGCAAACGGAATCACACCTTGGCTGGAGAAATGTCACCTTACCATCAAGTGTATTCTCCTGGGTGATGTATGCCCTTCACAGGGTATCATCACCTGAGCCCAGCTCATAAGAAACATACGACGGTATTCAGGGCTGCAAAAAATAATCCTGTAGTATTGGGTACTGTATCTGCAAGAAGTTGGACCCATGAGGTTTTGAAGAGCAACACCACGTGCTCTGCGTGGCGGCTGTCACAGGTTGCAGGGCCACACTCTGCACACAAAGCCAGTCTTACATGTCAGTCTTGTCGCACATGTGTGTCACAAATGCAATATGACTGGCAGCAGACTGATAGCACTGACCCTGGCTGGGGTCCTGGGCCTGCCCGGACATGCTGCCGATTTGATTTGGATCCCCCAAGAAGGCTCTCATTCCACAGGGAAGTCAAACACGTGCTCAGCTGCACGAACAGCAGCCGCCCTTTGAGATAAAACAAATCACTGCCATACTTAAGCCTGGACAAATGTCTCTGGCTTTAGCCACACAAAATTTTGCTGCGCTTGGCTGAGGCTGCTCTGAGCTGGACCTCCCAGGGACGGGGCCTTTCAGCAGGACAACGGGTTGCTGGGCCTCTTCTCCCTTCCGAGAATATCTTGTAATTGAAAGCCTGCAATAATCTCATATCACTGTTCACAGGGTGGAACACTGCAGTCTTACACAGCTGAATAACCACGACAAGATGTTTTTCTTCATAACCTGTTGTTACATCTCATTTTAAATGAAAATGTACTGCCACTATGAGGGTATTCATTCTTTTCGCTTTGATCTCCCATGGGTGGAAATGTTGAGAGCTAAACCACGTTCTCATTGCCTATTGCACCCAATTTTACGTAATAACAAGTAAACAAAAAAAAACCCACCCCTGCATAAAAGTCTTTAATATATAGGAAAGTAATATATTAAAACAGGAACTAGAGGACATCTAATGAAAATAGAAGGCAGCAGATTCAAAACAAAAAGTGTGCTTGTTCATATAACGAAGTTGTGGAACTCCTTTCCACGGGATATGTGGATGCTAACGGTTTACAGAGATTCAAAAAGAGTCTGGATACATTAATTAAAGAGAAATCTGTGTCTGGCTGGCAGGTCCTTGAGGTGCAGATGGCTATCACTGATGCTTGGCCGCCTTCTGCTCTCCTTATTGCCACCCACTTTGGCTGCTGCTGGAGGCGTATCAGCTCCGGGATGACTGCTCTGTGTTTGAATGATATTTTTTAAAAACCCCGTTGATTCACAGCTTTGAGCAACAAGCAGCACACAAGAAGCAATTTGTACCACGCAACGCCCCTTTTTATCAGTCCTACTGAAATTAGGTGCCGTGCTGCACGTCTGCAAACCCAACCTACTGCCATTTATCTACATCTCTTGGCATGCACATAGACTTCTTTCATTTGCAACATCTACTGAAGAAATGCAATAGTCAATGAAAAAACTGTAACCGTCGTACACCTCTCATGTTGGAACATAAGAGAGAGAGTTATCTGTGCCTATTGAAGTGTCTATTGGTATAATTAGGTATGTTAAGTCTGAACTATAAAGTAAGACTTCTATGGTAGAAGGATGAGCCGCCCTCTGGAGAAGCCTCCTTTTCTCCATTCGTGATAAATGCAGCGGAGAGCTTAGGGTAACTCACAGTGAACAGCCAGATTGCGGTTACCTAAAATCAGGTGAGATGACCACCTTTCTTATCCAACTGGACAGAGTAAAGTCTTCTCAACAGTGACATAAAACCGTACTCCCAAACAGTTCAGTTCAAACACAGGTGATAGGTAGACCTCTGCTTTTGAGTCAAATCCCCTGTTCTTACTCCTTTTTCTTCACTCAGGCAAAACCCAAGGTGTGTCAGTAGGAAAAGGGCTTTATGAAGATTGCAAAAGGTGGTTCTTGGTTTATAAAACCCAAGTCTGAAGAAAGCAGTCCTGCTTTGTTCAGTTTTGCTATAGGCATGGAAAAGTTGACTTTTACTACTTCTGGTGGTGCATAATGTATTTCCCGTAGCACACACGTAAAGCGGGAGATGAAGACTGGCAAGGAAGCTATTATTTTTGACAGGTCCAATTTATTGACACTGTTAGTAGCTAATTGACACATTAAAGTGCTGAACCATGAACATATTTACCCAGAGGTCCTCTAAACTTTTATTTATGTCTGAACCTCCTAGGAGAAACAGTAAATATTCACCCCAACCAAAATAACCAGCATATGCCAGGAACCACACGGACGAAATTCAGCTGTTCCTGAAGGTCAATACACAGTTTTAGAATAGGTAGAGGGTAGTGAGACAGCGAGAAATAATTAACTCACTCGCCCAGAAATCATTTTCAATTATAAACAGCATGAGCTGGAGGACTGCTCAGTTCTGCTGAATGAATAACCCTTCCTCACTAAATATTTCACCAAATTGGGCAGGCCAGCCACGGTGGGACTTGTTTCAGTTCACCACAGCAATCATCCAACTGGCACACATTTTAAAAACAAAATGTAAGAAAAAAAATCACAATCTACACCAGTAATACGGAAGAGCAGAAGACTCTCAGTCCCACTCAGTTGACTGGAGCATTAGGAAGCATGAAAGGGTGAAATCAACCTTTTCACCAAATCCAGCCTCCTATTGCTTAGACCCTACGTTTATGTATAGCATCTGGCTGTAAAAGTAATTAAACTTTTTCTTTGCTTCCTAGAAAGGAAGAACATTACATTGCTTACCAAGGTTTATAATGTGGAGACGTGTAAGAGGTAGCTGCCTATTTCTTGACGCTCCTCCACTCAAGACCAAAGACTTTCCAAATATTTATTGAGTATATTCCCACCAGCTCCTGTAGGAAGCTTGCCATGCACATGTTGACCACCCAAATGAAGGTCCCAAGCAACAAAAAGCCATATGTTTTAAACAGAGAAGCAGACAAACATGCATTACTCATAAAGTCATGTTTAGCAGCATTCCAAGAGAAACCTATTTCAAGGTGTTTTTTTTTTTAAACAAATGTGTTTTGTCTTGCATTCAAATTAATCTTGTTAGATCTTCATCTTTCTTGCCTCACTGCTCTCATGCTTGCTTCTCATGCTCACGAAGAGTTAGGAGGAATTCATATATTCGTATCATATGACACAGAAAAAAACTATATGCAAAGTTCTAGGGACTGTCACTTTCTCAGTAAATGCCCCCAGTGGCATCTTGCAGTCTGCATCACGTGAAGTATAAGAGGTTGCCTTACAGATACAGCACAGATTCCTTCTAAAAGTACACACCCGTTGCTTTCATATGTTTTTCTAAGCTCTAATACCCTCTTTTAGCTCATAAGTAATTTTTTGTTCAGCTCTGTTCTTGCAAAAGGTCATCAGATCCATCGCTGAAAACACGGTAACTGATACGTCCTCTTTTGGGGAGGTCGTTTCATCACTAAGTTTCCACCTATGACCAGTAGAGCACAAAAGTAAACCCAGAATGACTCTAAGCCCCACAGGCAGCACGAATAGTTTTGCCTGCACAGAGACTGTGGGGCTGAGCCCTTAACGAGGGCTGGCCAAACCAATTTCTTGTACAGGAATGCATAAAGGTGGAAGGGCATCGTATGCAATTCTCTCCGGCGGACGCTCATGTGAAGTGATGATGGCCTGAAAGCTACCAGGGCAGCCCCGCTGCCATGCCACCCTACAGCAATCTGAGGGGCACAGTCCAAGACCACTCCGTGATGCAAACCAAAACAAGGGTAACAGGGGAACCATCTCTGGATCACTCCTGACCCAAACTACAACACTGATTCTGAAGAAGGACAGATTTCTCCTGCACCCCACAGGAGTGCCCCGGCAACTGGAATGGAATACACCGACTTCTTACCCCCTTGTTTTGCCTCTGATCCCCTGGTGGACCTGAGCGGTCTCTCTGGGTAAGAAGTCCAGCAAAACTCAGAGGTTTCCAATTTGACAAAAAAAAACATTTCTGTAGAAGAGGAACTGCTCTGTGAGGCAAATCCTCTCTAGCTACATGAAGAAGGACTGGAGCGGAACCACCTTTCCCTGGGACAACAACAAAAGTTCTAGCAACTTCCCAGCCCTGCCCTACCATTTTGAGGAGAGCAACACATTTCCCTTAGATGTATCTTAATAGTGTTACTACTTCTGCTCACAAACAGTTCTGGGAAAATAGGAAGCCAGATCTGCCCTTATTTGTGTCTTCCAAGTGCCCCACCTGAGGATGGAGTGAGGAAGTTCCCATGTTCCTGGTCACAGGGAATGGGATCTGGCGTAGCCACAGAAGTCCATGCAAAGAGGACAGGAGAGGCAACTTGAGGGCAATGGCAGATTCGGCCTCAGGCTGACATACAAACCCTTCTAAGCTATGTGGTGACCCACTGCAACCCCAAAGTATGCTCCTGCTCCAGGGAAGGGTTAGGGTGAAAAGGGGATGTACCCACCCACTGCCAGGAAGGGCAGTTCCCAGCAGAGCCCGTGACCACGAGGAGGGGAGTCTGGGCTAGGCTGGCTACTAAAAGCACCTCTGACCATGGCAGCTGCCCCCCTACCCCATCCCACCTTCCCTGGCCAGTGCTGTGGGGTATGTTACCCTCCCTCCAGCCTGCCAGTCATTCGCACTGTGCCTGGGTACCAGGATCTGGCCCCACCGCATTTAGAGATGTTATTGAGAAACACTGAAACCAAGAACCTACTGATACCTTCTGGGATTGTTTAGCCTGGAGAAAAGGAGGCTCCAGGGAGACCTTATCGCTCTCTACAACTACCTGAAAGGAGGTTGTAGCGAGGTGGGGGTCGGTTTCTTCTCCCAAATAACAGGTGATAGGACAAGAGGAAATGGCCTCAAGTTACACCAGTGGAGGTTTAGATTGGATATTAGGAAAAATTTCTTTAACGAAAGGGTTGTCAAACATTGGAACAGGCTGCCCAGGGAAGTGGTGGAATCACCATCCCTGTAGGTATTTAAAAGATGGGTAGATGTGGTGCTGAGGGACATGGTTTAGTGGTGGTTTTGGCAGTGTTAAGTTGATGGCTGGACTCGATGACCTTAAAGGTCCCTTCCAACCTAGACGATTCTATGGTTCTATTCTATGATTCTATAAACAGTCTGGCCAGGAAGATGCGATAAGGCCCTTCCAGATGTGTATTTCGGATTCACTTCTGTCCAAAATGAATTAGTGCTCTGACAGCTGTTTCACTCTGCAGCGGGTGCCTCAGAAACTCATTCCTTGGGCAAGTGGAACATGTTACCTGATGCGCAAGGTTTCCCAGACTTGAGTTTGGATGAAGGGGTGGTAAGGACTTTGCTGTCGAGTTTCTTCTTCTTTTTGGAATTTTAAATGTTCCCAGTTCCGCACACTTTGTTACTATGCTTTTCTTACTCTGAAAACAGATTAACCCGGAACTAAAAGAACAGCTACACAACAGATTTGGTGGGTCCAAAAGGTGATCACTCTGTGCCTGCCTGCACACACATCACAGCTTCTTGCCCAAGCCTGGAAACCACATTCTCAGCTGCTACACTAAGCCATAGGATGAGTGACGCCAACAGAGTTGAGCCAGCTCTCCCACCCCTTCGGAGGAACCGGCAAACCCCCCTGCCACCATGGGACCATGTCAAAAGATGTCCTGGGGAACTGTACTTCTCCATCCGAGGGAAGCATCCTGCAATAGTGGTGCTTAAGTGCTGCCTGCTCTACCTCTTTTTAGTATCTTGACCTCTTTTAGCTCTTTGTACATACAGAGGCTAAAAGTTTTCTGATACTGGTATTAACTTGCTTCATGATAATATTGATTCCTGTTATGATAACATTAATCTGTTAGTGATTTGATTAACAGACATTCTTTTCCTTTTAAACAAACCTTTCACACCAAAAGCCCCTCTCAGCCTCCAGTGCAAAGGGATTGTCTGGCCAGACTGTGGACAGTAGACCTGACTTTTTGGGAGCATCAAAGCCACTGGGACCCTGTATAGTTTATTCATGTATGACCATAAAAACTTGGAAAAGGTGCCATCTTTTTAAAAACCTTTCCTCCCTTTCCCCTGCTTCTACCAGCCATCATCAGTGCAGATTTATCAACTAAAAGTTTAGTCATAAAGATTTCCTGCAGTGACCCAGGTTCCCAGTCAGGCTTCCTAAAAGGGCAAAAATGTTTCCCCTTAACCAGGGAAGAATCGCAGCACCAACTCAGTCCTTGGTGTCAGGGGAGCCCCGGAGCCCCCAACTCCCGTAGACCGGCCTGGGGAAGAGTAGGGTGCTGGGGGGGGGTAAGGGAGTGGGATGGGGGCAGGTGGAAGCCTGACCGTCCAAAACTCTCAGCTTTGCTTCAAAATGACGCTGCCCTAAAATTAAGCCGAGCTATGCATCGCTTTTGCACACCTCTGCATCCCTTACTGCCCCAAGCTTTTACACGGCCATTTATCAATGAAGCAATTAATCCAAGTTAATAACCGCAAAAAAAAAAAAAAAAAAAAAGAGCACAGGAACATTAATTAAAACAAAATGACGCAAAGACTTGTTCTTCTCCACCGACCGTCGCACAGCTGGCAAAGCCATAAAAAAAAAGAGGAATGTCACGACAGGCGCAAAATAAATCGGCAAGAAAAATTTGCCTGCATTCTTCTCGTGTCAAATCCACACGCACGGAGCCTTCTGATGGAAGGAAGAAAAACAACAAAAAAAAAGCAGGTAGCGACAGCGAGAGAGGCCAAAACGAGCACTTGGGCACCAAATTTCACCTCAGTCGGCGGCTTTTCGGGGGAAAAAAACCTAACAAACCATTTCCACAGGCATGCACAGGCAGCGGGCGGCCACCTGCTCGGCGACACGAAGGCATTTGCCCACGAACCCGCGTGGAAGCCACTGGGGTTGCCTCCCACCCCCGGCCCCCCGCTGCCCCGGGGGGGAGCCCCGGAGCCCCCGATTCCCGCAGACCGTCCCGGGAAGAGGAGGGGGGGGGGAT
>VUYV01000086.1:2053870-2093792 GCA_008711295.1 Anarhynchus alexandrinus | reverse complement strand
GAGGGGGAATGGCTTCAAACTGGAAGAAGGTAGACTTAGATTAGATATTAGGAAGAAATTTTTCACTCTGAGGATGGTGAGGCACTGGAACAGGTTGCCCAGAGAAGTTGTTGAGGCCCCATCCCTGGGGATGTTTAAAGCCAGGCTGGATGGGGCTTTGAGCAACCTTGTGTAGTGGGAGGTGTCCCTGTCTATGGCAGGGGGGTTGGAACTCGATGATCTTCAAGGTCCCTTCCAACCTAAACCATTCTATGATTCTGTGATTCTAAAACCCAAAGCAGGGAGCATGGCATGGAGGCCTTTAGCTCTGCCAGTGTAATACTCTTCCCGAGACAGTGGAACAGGGATGAGGAGAAGAGAGGAGCTTCTGAAGAGAGGGACTCACTTCCCAAGAGGATCCAAGTAGCAAAGATGATAGGTGTGTGCTTCAGCTAAAAGCGGCGTGGTAGCAACTGCAGGCAGCGGTGGAAGAGATGACACGGTATGAGGTGACTTGTGGGCATGACAAAGGCCCTGGAGGAGGCAGAAATAAGCCACGGGAGGTTATGAGCAAGGGGTGATAATTTACACCATGGTCTTTGTACCTAGCCCTGCTTAGGTACCACCTAGCCCTCATCACAAATTTGTCCCAGTTTCCAGCTGGGAAGAGTGAGAGACAGATGAAGGTGATGGTCTGCCTTGTGCCTTCCCAGCAGTATCTCTGTCTGCAAGCAAGCTCTTCCCCATGCCCTCCTCCAGTTCCTCTCCCCGATTCCCACAGCAGCCCCATATTTACTCAGAGAAGGGTTGTGTCACGAAGAGGGTGTTGTGGTTTATCATCTCCGGCCCTGCTGTTGATTGGGCACCAGTTTTCCCGGCCGACGGCATAGAAATCTTTCATTTAACCGAGAACATGAAAACCACAACCTGGAGCAAAGCAGCTTCTGTAGCGTGACTTAATCTGAGAGCAAACGGGCTGGGATCAAAAAAGGTCACGGTGACAAAGCAGAGTTAAAAGCTGACTTAGATCAACATGCTCAAGCAACTCAGAAACAAAGGGAATAAGGAAATAATGTGACTTTTTTTTTTGATCAGTACAGATTCAAAAAATTGATAAACTGAGGTTAAAATTAACGTCCATTCGATCCATCAGCAACACTGCTTCTTTTGATCCTACTGGTTTGATTTGGTTTCTAAAGTGGTGTGTGTATTTCAAAACGAAGTGATAGCCCAACTGATTTGATGGAAGTGGGTAAAACCCTCCAGCGAAAAGGGGGGCTGTCTGCTGAAGCAGGAGCTCTTGGATGAAGAGGACAGATTTAAAATCAAATCTAAACTCCCTGTGCTTAAGGAACCACAAATAAAATTGGTAATAATGAGATCTGAGGAGAAAAAAAAACTTAAATGCCAATGGGGGCGCACGTGTGCTGGGGGACATGGTCAGGTTCCCCTCATCTTCCTTTCCTCCAGGAAGGGAGGGACATTATCTTGTCGAAAATCAAAGGGATCGAATGTATTCGGACGCTTTATAGTGTACCAAGCGCTGCTTCGGCTCATTTTGTGTGCAATTTGTGTGCAGCATGGGGTCTGTTTATTCCTTAGTGCAGTGTTGTGTCCCCACGCTGACTCTCAAGTAAACAATCTGATGGTGTCTACTGCATGTAGGTAAGGAAGCGGTATATTATCCAGGAGAAAATTCGTTTGGACTGCTTATTTGTGCTGGGTCACAGTCCAGAGTAGCCAATGAGACATTCACCAAGGGCAGGACACAATGTGCTCTGCCTGTTATGTTAATGCTTTCATGTTCCCATATTTTTCTTTCATTACATTGCAGTAGTTCTACCTTGCCGTTGCCCTTGTAAAGAAATAAAGCGTTTTCCACTGATAATAGAGATACAGGTATGCACTGTGTTTTTCTGTTTTCCTCTTTGTTCAAGTGTCTTTGCTCAGCTGTTTATTTCCGTGGCTCATTTAGGTGTTCATTCTGGCTTTTTAGTTCATTTTAGCTGCAAGCCAGGTGACGAAGGGCAGAATCACTTTTGTGAGTTTAGCGTTCAAACTGTGTAAAGCCTCTTTTCATGTCAGAAATACATTTTGGCTTTTAGAAAAGGAGAAATTCTTAAACAGTTTTGACTTAAGTCCAGTTTGTAAGGAGGGTTTGCAGCACTGAATGATGCCTCGTGCACACGGTCAGTGTTTCTGATTTTGGTGGTAAGGCTTTTATGTGGATTTAAATACGGGACTGCACTTTTTTTTTTTTTCAGTAAGCAAAGTTGTAAAGTGGGAGGAAATGAGATAATGAAGCAATCTGTTTACTTTGTGCCAGCTCTGGGAAAATTTAGTTCCTTTTTTTTCCCGCCTTTCTTTCTGGTGTAGTTGTCTTATATGTTACATGTAGGTAGGAAACAGAAAAGCTTCCAGCAGCAAATTCACTCAGCTTTTGATTGTAAATAGCTTGACAAATACCAACAAAATGAAAATGTCAGGAGAGGCAAAACAGTGGGGTTGGAGACACCAGCGCTTATTGTAGTGACTATTCTTTGTTTTTCTACAGGACGGTGCACTATTGACAAAAATGACTTTCGGTGATGTCTGAGGATTAAGGGTTTATTTGGAAAGATGGCCCAGAGCATTTTTTTCATGTGGTATTCTGGGAAGCGTTAACTTCTCTATGTACATACGGGAAAAACCTGATTTGGTAAGAGAGAGTTAGGACATAACCCGGCATGCAAAAGCTACATGTTTGCTGCATCTATTAAAGAACCTGACACAACTGTTAAAATTCAGCTGGAGGAAGTGTTTGTGTTATTGCTGGATATACTGATAATGCAAAATACTGTACCGTAGTATGAAATGCAAAGCACAACCATGCGTGAAATTCAATTCTCAGTCATAAATCCCGCCCTCCTCCCTCCAGTCCCATTAAAAACAGGGCATCTCTGGAAGATGAGCTGATTTATGGGAGGAATTTTCTTGCCTGTAAAGGAAACCTAGAAGGACTGCCTTAGGCATGGGCATCAGCTCATAGACGCCCGTGCACGGGTGGCCGGTGGCAGAGCACACTAGAGCCTTGTGGAGCTGCGGTCCCGTGCCAGCCATTGTCCTCGCCAAGCACTTTCCGGTGACACGTCACATGCCCTGAGCTGTGAAAATATTGATTTTGGGATCACATGCCTGAACCAGTTTCAGTTTTCCTCCCATCCCGAACAGGAGCCAACCTCAAGCTGGGATCCTCGTCAAGCCGGAGAGGTTGCTCCAAGCACTTTTGCTGCCTGTACTTCGCAGGAGGTTTTACCCACCTCTGCCCCAGCTGTTTTCCAGCTCTGGCAGCACAAGCTCCAGTGCTGGACACCTCCGCAGGCTGAGGTTTGCTTAAGCGAGACCCAAGGCGCAAGTCCCTCTCTCCTGCCTGTGGGCTCTCTCTGCAG
Organism: Anarhynchus alexandrinus; assembly: GCA_008711295.1. Classification (NCBI taxonomy): domain Eukaryota; kingdom Metazoa; phylum Chordata; class Aves; order Charadriiformes; family Charadriidae; genus Anarhynchus; species Anarhynchus alexandrinus. Next base: position 2,090,385 of record VUYV01000086.1, on the reverse strand, counting down.
AGTCCCATAGCGGCTCTGTTTCCAGCTGCTGCTTCTGGAGGGACACTGGCCAATGGTCACCAGCCTCAGGCAGGCATCATGCCCCAGCTCTACACAGAGTGATCAGAGAAATGAAAGAAATTATTTTGAGGGTTTTGAGGACTAAGTTTAAAGTATAGAAAGGAAAAACCACAGTTAAAACAAAGGGAAAGTGCAATCCTACCCTATGTTTAACAAAAATTATTTCTCATATTTTTCTAGCAAGCCTCACTCATGGAGCACTCACTGAGAAGCCTCTGCTCACCCACTCCACCAGCACAATATTGTCCTGGGCTCTTCCAGGCCTCCCACCTAACACATCGCTGCCTGCTCTCATCCTGATGGGGCACGGCACGAATGGCTCGGCAAATGGGCATCCTCAAGTTTTGACCCCTCATCCCTCTGCCCCTCTCACGTCTCCACCAGTGGCTCCCACGGATGAGCGTCTCATGCAAGCAGAAACTGCCCGCTGAACCTCATGGGCACCGGTGTGTTTCTTGGCATTTGGCAGGGACCAGCGGCATCCTTGGATGCAGGCCTAGCGGCTGACAGGCTCTTTGCCCAGCTGCATTTCAGCGATTAACCTGCTACCTCCATCTGTCAGCTTAGGGGGTTCTACGCCACACCAGAAAGACAGGAAAGTTAAAGATGTGCTTGAACTCTCTGGAGCTGGAATGATGCCCCAAGGGTGGGCATCTGTCTGGATATTCAGCTAGATATTTACTGTGTGCTCAGTGCAATATGGACAGTTGTAAATAAAGCCCACTACAGCTCGTGTTGCAGACCCTGCTCTCCAAACAAGGCTTGGAGAAGCCAAGGATAGTTGTTTTCCAAGGCAGGAGTGTAAGAGGTCACTCTCCTGTTTGTGCTGCCCACTGAACTTAACCCCTCTTCTGCGAGACACTTCTCAGGATGCCAGTGTCTGTTGGCTTGTGAGAATGTCCCCTGCCAAGTTCTTCAGGCGTGGAGTAGGTCGTTCCCTTCTCATTTTTAAAGTGTCATGGTTAATTTCTAATGAGAAGTGCCTTTGAACTTCTGAACTTTAAACTCAGCAGAGGAAGACCTCCCTTGAGCACGTCAAAACCTGTAGCTGTGCTTAGGGGAACGATTCATGCCACATACTCATCATGCCGCGAAATTACCCCTAGTCCTTTATGTGGCGCATGCATCATTGAATATATTAATATACATGAGAAAATAAAATAAAGCCATTAAACTAGGATGCGCATCCCTGAGAGCAGAATTTGCTCTGCAGATTATCAAATGGACTGAAAAACCAATCACTTATGTTTCACAAAGAAAATCTCTCATATCTTAGAACAAAGCAAACAAGCACACTCATATATATATTTGTATATACTGAAAGAATGTGATTCAAAGATGTTTTTATATCCCTGTCTTATATTATGTCTAAGAATAGGAAAGATTGATCAGGCTCTTATCAAAACTGCTATTTCCTTGATATAGGAACAAAACTATTAGCCAACAACCCCACCAACCACTTTTTCATCTTTTCTTAACAAAATTAAATGCCTATACAGCTCAATAAGTAAGCATTACCACTACAAACTGTTGAAGCCAATTCATAAAGTAACAAGAGAGAAAGAAAGATTTAGGATAAGTAGAGGAGACTAGAGTAACCCAACCCCCACTTTGCAGATGAAAAAGTTCTTTTTCCCTCTCCTTACAGAAATCTACAACTAGGAACTACAAATCATGTCTGATCACAGAGCTTCTCTTTATCCATAGAATGACTTTCACATTAGATATTACCACATACTACCACCTACCACCTGTATATCCCTAGGATTTTTCATTACTAGAAGTGGGATGGGCATGTAATAATTGCAGCAATTCGTTAGCCTTATCAGGAATTATCTGGATCTACTTGCAAAACAGAGAGGAACTTACTTTGTAGTTTTGCCTTAAAAACCCCTGGCCGAAAAATGCCCATCAGGACATTAATTTCATTAGGATTTTGCTGTTCATACTTCTTTTTTTTCCCCTTCTACACTATTTGTATTCTTGCTAGTAAGAACTTGCTTTAGTGTGTTTAATCCATTAGAGAAGATTTCCCAAATGAGCCAGTTGTGAATCGCAGGTCGTTATCTTTCATCAGCTCTGCTCAAACAGCGGGTTACGACAAGGTATGACATTCTGGCTTGGTTTGTTTGTGCAACAGCTGAGATTTCTGTAATGGGGAAGTAAGGTACTTGAGTAATCTCCATTTGTGTTCAATAGGGCTGCAGGAGCCTTGAACAGAGAGGTGTTTCGGAGGTTTTTTCCCTGTTGTTTTCCAGCATTTGATGCCAATTTCTCTTTTTTTTCTTTCATGGCAGCAGTCACACCTGCCTAGATAAGCTATCTCAAGCTGTTCCTGATACCCAGATGGGCAATAAGGATAGTGTTCAGCACTTCTGTGGCGTTACAATGCAGTATTCTTCACTTTAGAGTCCCATCACCTTCAGTGACTTTAGCTCTACTGTCCCAATATTTTTGTAAGCTCGGGAGTACCCAGAGCTTTGACGGTGGCCCTGCATAATCACTCTCTCATGCGTGTAATTTTGGAGTAATTTGTAGTCATTGGTAGAGCTTGCCAGATTTTGTGCTAAAAGGACGAAGTTGCCAGCTCATGTAAATTTGCTGTAGCCCTACTCTGCTGAGCGTCTTCCTTCAGAACAGCCAGGCGTTGGTTTGCACATTTATTTCTGCATTGTGCATGCAGTGACTTACGGTCTTATTTGCATGATTGCTGCTCACAACCGCCTCACTAAATAGTTCACATCCAAAACCAATTGCCAGTGGTTCTTTCTTCATTATGAGCCTGATCCTGGTGGGCTTTATTATGATTTTGGAAGCAGTGAAGCATCAACACTGTAACGGGCAAGTCAGTGGGGGGTTTACTTTGATATTATGTTATTATCAGAATATTTTTGTGTTGGTGTGAAGCATCTGTGAATGCTGTTTCTCCAGCTCCCAAACCCTTTCCTGACACCCATTTTGGAAAGGATCTCTAAGTTGTGATAGTAGGGGTTGGCCTTGCCTTATGTGTTAGCGTGCTTATGAATTTCTCTTAGACTTACTTTTGTTGCTTTTTAAACCAAGACAATACTACTACGTAATTATTAGCTATCCCTGTTTGCTAAGAGCAGGGGTAAGATTAAAATGTGTTTGCGCCTGGGAAGCAATCTTCGGATGGGAAACCCCGGAGAAATGCAGAATTTTCCCCACCTTTGTAGGCTGAGATAACAACCTCCCCATTTGGCTGGACCACGGCTAGAAATGTGACGCTCGCTTTGCACCTGAGTATGCAGAGACACCTCAACAGAAGTGGTTTTGTGTGATGACTGCTGTATATATGCTTAAGGGGCAGGGTTGCATCTTCGAGCTGAAAGCAACTCTTTGTGAATACATAAATCACAGAAGGACTGTGTTTGAAGATTGTATCAGGTCCAGTGGACGTGATACAATCTACACAGCGTATACGTCTCTGAAATGAGTCATTATTTTGAATAATGATCCACGCTTGTTCATTTTCACGTGAACAGTTATGAGGAAGGCTTAGCAGGCAGGGCTTACTCCAAGCTTTCAACCCCTCCTCAAGGTCCGCCAGACTGTGGAGTTTAAAGAGCACTGACAAAGGCCGTGTGAAATGGCAACAGGGATGGATGGCACGTGAATAAACAGAGGTATTGATCTGTGCAGCAACTGGCATAAGTAACAGTATGGTCTAGCCAGAGGTATGCTCCTCTTCCTCTACCTTCCCTTGCCAGACATTTTCCTGGTGACTTCTTTAGTGCCTCTGCAAGGGACCTTTGATCCTGGTCTCTATTGCAACATTGATAACAGCCCCACAAATGAAGGAATCAAAACTTTCCATAAGTTCACTTAAATTTACAATGAATGTGATGTAATACGACAACTGGTGTTTGGCAATAAGCACAGTACGGTTAACCCTGTCACAGACTGTCACTGCAGAACATTACCTGGCAAAGGACAAAGAGGTGGGATTCTCTCTAACTTAGATGTCCAAAGCCCAGATGTCCACATCTGGGATTGTCACCCTTGTTTCTAAAAGAAGTCAGGTGAATCCTACCCCAGATGTAGGATTCAGTTCCAAATTGTAGCCACCTAGATTTAGGCATCTAGTTGTAGGTGTCTGCACGTTAGATAAACGTCTGGGCTCCACGGTCATCAGTTCCAGACAATATAGTCAAAGGAGTCTGGAGAGCTACTCAGCTGATCAAATATAGGGTGAAATAGGATGAACTGTGCGCTTTAAGTGCTTGTTTCATTTTACTGGCTGTAAAAGGAACCAAGACTGACAGATTCATATGTAGTCATCTACATTATAAATGTCACGGGATAGATTTTTACTATGTTTAATGCTGAATCCTGTATTTACAAATGGAGTCAGAAACAGACTGAAAAGGTTTTGGCATGCACAAATATAGGCTGGCAGAAACGTAGTTCTTTTGCATTGCTGGCGATAAATTTTGCGCCCTCTTCTGGAAAAAATGTTTGGCACATCGATGTAATAAAATAAAATTTTAAAAAAGACATCTGTATAATGAAGTCCTCTCCTCCTTTTCCTAGAGCAGACTTGGCACAATTAACCTGTTAGATGCTACTGTTCCTTCAGTTGTGATCACTTACAAGTACTGGTACATACGATGCCTGAATTTATCTGCTGATGAAGTTAATAACCAGACTGTGGTCTCTTGTGAAATATGACTTTGAAGTGAATACACCAAAGCACAACGAAAGCAAAGATTGAAGAAAAAAAAAAAAGTCTATTGATATCTGTTCACCTTGAAAATCTGTAGCAGAAAACAACCTGACAAGTTGGAATACCATCTCAACTATGGCAGTTTTACAGCAACATCACTCGATTAGCGTCTACTGTGTTAAGATTTATGCAGCTCTGAGTTCATAATCAGATACTATGTCCAATTACAGGAAAGCAAACAGCAATTATTATTTCACTCATAAGAAGAAATAGCACTTTTGAGGGCTACATTGCACACCTTATCTCCCCGAACAAGCTGAAATGTGGCAGAGGGATAATGGAAGCAAAAGAAATGGTTGGACCTAGCAAGTCTGACCTTGGAGGAATGGTAATTTTGGCTATCAAAAAAGAGAGAGCTACCAGTTCACCCACTTATGTGGGTGGTTCATTGTCAGAAACTTGTATGAAAAGGGGCATGAGAAGAGCATGGACAATTTTCCTGGTGGGATCTGCACGTTCCTGTCTCTGAGTGGTTTCGTCCAATTTAGCTGAATGACACCTCTTCCAAACTTCTCATTTAAATAGGATAAACTAAAATGGAGGAGGCAGTTACCAGAGTCCCCAGTCTGTCTGCTCCCAGCAGAAGCGTTTGCAGGATATCTGCTTTCTGCTGATACTATGAGGTCACGTGTTGGAGATGTCTGATCACTCAGAAGCTTGCTGCATGCTGGCTAGAGATCAGCAACTGAATAGCAAATAAACACCTATATCAACAGATGGATTTACTGCGCTAAAATTGCAAAGATCACAAACTACTCTTTGTACTGCTGACAGACTAATAATGTGTATTAACCCTGGTCATAACTTCTTTGGCAGAGTCTTAGCCAACGGTCTGGAAAGGGTCACTGGAATAATCATAGAATCATAGAATGGTTTAGGTTGGAAAGGACCTTGAAGATCATCAAGTTCCAGCCCCCCTTCCATAGACAGGGACACCTCCCACTAGACCAGGTTGCCCAAGGCCACGTCCAGCCTGGCCTTGAACACCTCCAGGGATGGGGCCTCAACAACCTCTCTGGGCAACCGGTTCCAGTGCCTTACCACCCTCACAGTGAAAAACTTCTTCCCAATGTTCAATCTAAACTTGCCCTCTTCCAGTTTGAAGCCATTCCCCCTCGTCCTATCACTACATGCCCTTGTAAAAAGTCCTTCCCCAGCTCTCCTGTAGGCCCCCCTTAGGTACTGGAAGGCCGCAATAAGATCTCCCTGGAGCCTTCTCTTCTCCAGGCTGAACAGCCCCAACTCTTTCAGCCTCTCCTCATAGGAGAGGTGCTCCAGCCCTCGGATCATCCTCGTGGCTCTCCTCAGGACACGCTCCAGGAGGTCCATGTCCTTCTTATGTTGGGGACTCCAGAGCTGGATGCAGTACTCCAGGTGGGGTCTCACGAGAGTGGAGTAGAGGGGCAGAATCACCTCCTTTGACCTGCTGGCCACACTCCTTTTGATGCAGCCCAGGATGCGGTTGGCCTTCTGGGCTGTGATCACACATTGCTGGCTCATGTTGAGCTACTCGTGAATCAGTACACCCAGGTCCTTCTCCTCAGGGCTGCTCTCCCTTCAGTCATTTTGAGATCCAGAAAGAAAAGAAGCTTTGCCGGGGAGAAGAAATGAGTTCCATTTTGGGAAATCAGCTGTCCTTCAGGCCAGTTCTCTTCTCCAGTCTGGATAAAGCAGGATGGAGTCAGACGCTGGCCTGACTATTAGCTTTGCTGAGCTGTTAGGCATTAGGTGTTAGTTTTTCTAACTGTCCTTGAAAAGGGAGGAGCAACAAGGCAGCATATGGATATGTGAAGATGTGGACCCATCATGTCTTCTGGGGGAAAGGACTGGCACTGGAGTATATATACAAATTTATTGTCCAGTCCTTTTGCCATTCCAAAAAGAGCAGGCTGGGCCTGAAGCTGCTTTTGCCCACAACTGCCCAAAAATGGCTTGTTAGAAATGCCTGTATTTTACATCAGTAAAGGTCTAGGGTCCTACCGTGCAGCTCCTGCTTGGTGCTGTGTGTTGCAGCAACCACCAGCCTTCCCTGTGTGGTGGGCAGAGTAACACAGGGTGAGCAGAGCCCCACCAGCCCCTGCTACCCGGAGAACCATCGTCCAATCCCCTGAAATGCAGATCTTGCAGCTCTGGCCAAGCTCTGTGCCCAGGGAGCCTTGACTGCATCCCACTCCCAGCCTTGCCTGTGCAAACTGGTGGTGGCTCCCACCTCCTCCGGTCCTGAATGGCAGTTTGGCTTCCTGCACTCCTGCTGCTCTTGGACCTGAATGTGTTTTGCTACTGGGACCTCTCAGCGACAGGGCACCTAGGCTTTCCAAGGAGGGGAAAAATCTGTTCTTCGGATACTGAATTTCCTTTCAGTTCCCAAACTTCAAATTGAAACAGAGGAATACATCTGTTCACACTTCGATACTGCATAAGAGCAACATGGGAGCGTGGGGATGCAGAGGCTGCAACAGGAGTGGAAGGTGAAAAAAAGTGAGATAGAAGAAGAAAGAAACTTCTGTGGAGTCAGGAGATGGGGAAGTGTGTGACACTTTGGAATATGCTGCCTGTGGGCAGGGAAAACACAGGCATGAAAAGTAGGAGCAAGCCCTGAGGAAGAACCTCTCAGCACTTAGGAGTGTTTTGCTATGGAGCTAGGAAGGCACAGCAAAATGAGATATACGGTCATGTTGTAAGAAAGACTTAATCTCCACATTATAGAGCCATGAATATGCAGGAATCCATCAGGAATCCATAATACACGAACCACTAATCTCACCTATGAGCCACATACCTGAGCCACCTGCTCGTTTTGGATAGGATATCTTTCTTTTAACTTAGCTGTCTAAAGTTTAAGAATTTACCCTAAGCCACTGACTTTAGGCTCCATGTCTAGTGGATGGACACTTCCAAAGGGTGATCATTTACTTCAAACAAATTGCCCTCTAGGGACGTCTGTCTGTTTTCACTTGTTGCAGAAGGAGTTTAAGATAATTATCTTAGATATCCCCTTTAGACTGCTAAAATTAGTGAGAGGAGTCCCACCTCCTAAGCATTGCCCAATTCAAGAGGGTAGTGCTGTTGAAAGGAGTGGCTATGTCTGTGCGCCTTTGGAAGAGGAACTTTCTGGACCAGTGATAGATTGCACATACTGCCCATAGTTTGGCGTCTGTCTGCGTCATCTCTTGTCTGTGGACAGTCCCTGTGGTCACGCTTGGGATGGATTTCTCTCCTCTTAGATGATGCCTGCTCCAGCTGTGGTTGGAGGAGCCTGGTCGTTGACTAATAAGGTACGGACACAACAAAAAATCTGCTTTCAGCATAACAAGTGGGTTGGCTTTTACGCGTGTGGAAGAGTATGACCTCAAATTATGGTGGAATCGAGGTATTGTGCTGCGGATGGCTAGAACACAGCGAAAAGGTCACATCAGGAAAGGGGAAGGAACACACCTTTGTTCATTGTCTTCCCAGGAGCTGCCGGTATTTATGTATTTCTCTGGCTGCGTGCACACTGGCTGCCAGAATACGCAGCTTTTGAAGCATCTTTTTTTTACCCAGGCAGGCAGCAGGTAGGATTGGTGAGCGATATGGTCATCCTCGCAGCAGGAATCCCTCCGATCTGCCTTTCAGGGCTAAGGAGCAGGCATGCTACATTTCCTCCACGTCTGCTCCTTAGGGAAAAGGCTGTGTCTGACCAGTACCTTGGGAAATACAACATTCACATTTACTGTGTTATTTATGATAGGGTGAAATTTCACTCTGTGTTGCAAGTCATCTGGAATGTGTTTGCCTTGGCATGTCCTCTTACTGCCCTCAGCTGAACTACAGCCATCTCTTCAGGTATCTATTCACGTAGATCTTGTTCATCGAGTCATTCACTGCCTCTGGGAGGAAGACATGGCAGGATGCTGCCGCTCCTGTCTCCGGTACTGGGTCCTTCTGGTGCTTGGTGGGCGGTGAGGGAGGGAGGCAAGTGAGGGCTTTGCCACTCAGCACTTGCAGAACTGGGAGTTGATTGACATATACCTCTAAGGTGCCCACTGGGAGTAGCTCTGGATCTGTTCTTGCCACTTGTTAAGAGACTGATACATTTTTTGGTGTAAGTGGGTGGAATGGGAGGAGTAGATGGGAGTTTTTGAAACAAATGTATTCTGTGCAAAGTGATCCGTATGGAAATGTCTTTTGCTGTTCTTTGGCATTCGGTGGGGTAGTAGGAAAGCTCCAGTATGAATGGTTTTGTCCTAAAAATAATGCTTTTCCCAGGTAAGGTCTACTGTAAACTTTGCTGTGTGAGTAGGCCTGAGCGTTTGTTGGTCAAACCATCATGATGGTCTTCAGCCATGTTATCTGATGGGATTTTACATGTATTCATCTGCAATTCACAGCATCTCTGTGGGGGAGGGAATGGCTTTACACCTGCTTAATTTCCATCCTGAAGTCCTTTGCTACATTTTTCGCTTCTGTCATCACTTCTGTTTTTCTTGCGTATTTATTTTTCCTCTTTCACAGCCCTAAGACAAGAATATGGATCACTCCTTCCCTCTGTACGGACTCATTCCACTTTACCCCACCTAGTTACTCTTTACTTGTTCTCTTTCAGATGCCTCAACTATCTCTGTGTTGCGTTGAAGAGTTTCAGATGGTACAGGGCAAATTATATGTCCCCTATGATAGCACAGCTTATATTTCAAGGAACATTATTTTCTGCTCCTGAGGATTCACATGTCTCAGCTGCACCGTAATTGTAAAATGACCAGGAGTTTCCTGGACACGGGGATTCACTCCCATTTTGATGAGAGAGAGAGGAACCCAGGAACAAACATGCTGGTAACAGCACAGAGTGGCTGTCTGCCTCCCTCTCACAAGGTCCCATAAAGCTGTCCCTCACTGTCACTTCTAAGACAAGCTCCATCCACGGTGACAGTCGGTAGTACAGTGCTTCCTGGGCAGGAGGCATGGCTTTGCGCTTGCAAGGGAGAGACCTGTGTATGTGGGAGATGTTCTGCCACTTTTCCCCTGCCATTATAAAAAGCTGAGCCAACATGCTGTTGATTTATTACACCTGCTCATTCTCATTCTATATATTTGTCTGATCCTCTTGGTGGTACTTTGTAAACACTACTTTTATTATTTGGAATTGGTGAATGAGTCTGCTTGACGTCCCAAGCATCTGTTCTCAAGGTATTATTACATTTCAGCCTTTCAGCAGAATTAAAAGTAAATCATAGTAAGTGACCTGGTCGGTGGTCCTTTTGAGCACATGAAAGCATTTGTTTTCCTCATACTGTATCACTTGGTTTCTCACATCTGAGCCTCACAGTACCTGAAACACAATTCTGTATCTTTTCTCAATGGCTTCTGTATTTATCTTTTTTTCTTAGGAGTAAATCTTTCAGTTGCCCCAATATACTATATTTTCCCTTTCTAAAACCTTCCCTAACTTTATCTAGGATTTGACATCTACTAGCCAACGTAGACAATTTGACAATCTACTAGACAGGCTTGACTTGAAGATTGACAAGAATCCCATGTTTGAACATCCCAGCAGTAGTGCACAGAGCTACTCCCGCCCTCTGCTCAGCCCTTCTAACGGGTGGTCTCTGTAGGCACCAGGAGGAACAAGGCAAAGCTGTGGATCAATGCATGTGTTAAATGCCTGGAGTTCAAATCTGGGGCAGTGCTACAGATTCATTTCTCTAACCTTGAGCACTTCACGGAGGCACTCCTGTAAGCAACATTTAAACCTTTATTTAAATTCAAGTTTTTTTCCCAGGTGATGGAGGGGAGCTCCACTAGTGGGATAATGCTTGTGGCCCTGTGCTATCTAAAGGGCTTAGCCGAGGTAAGGGTCTTGGTGGTCCTGAACTGGTAGTGCTTCACCAGTTCTCAGCTGAGGCACTTGTGATAGTTTGGGTAACTGATCTAGTACCAATTGCTCCTAAGATAACCAAACTGTGCCTCTATGAACTTTCTTCTCAAATTTACCAGACCTTTTTTTATCTTGAGTATGGGGCACTTTACTCCCTGGAAACCTTTACTAAAATTAGGCTTTGCAACTCCTTTGTATTCCACACTCCTGAGATGCAAACTGTATGGGAACATAACATACAGACTCTACAGCCAGTGCTTTCAGATTACGGAGATAAAATTATCTGCAGAGGCAGCTACTGAAGGCACACAGATACCAAATAACCATTACAAATAGTGCACACTGACCATCTGCCAGTGCCACAGACAAGTAATTAAACCTTCCTTTCAAGAGGTGAGCTTCCTCACTCCAGGATGAAGCATCACTGAAGAAACTTGCACTGTTAAGATGCGTCTCATCTAGTCCAGCTTGAGCAGACGAAAATTTCAGGGGGTAGTTTATGCCAATTCTCTAGGGTCTCTCTATAGGCAAGATAGAGACAACAGAGGGAGAGGACATAACATCCAAAAATAGTCATCTGAGGTAAGTGGGGTGAGTTGGCTCTTCCTTTCTCTTGATAGTAGGGAGAGCAGAAACTAGTTATTTAATTGTGATTGTCCTCTTTGTGCCCATTTTTTGGACACTAGAGGATTTCTATCTTCAGCTGTGACAACCTGATACCTCCACCCATACAGTATTTGAAAGAAGGTATTATCTTTTTCTTTATGTTTGCAGGGTAATAGTGATCTACCTGACTGGGGAGAGAGAGGATTAGTTATTTGCACTTTCTGCACACTTACGTGGACAAGAAATCCCTGATCGGCTAATCTTCAGTGACCTTGAGCTCTGTCATATGCCTTTGAGAACAGTTTTCCTGCAAGCCTGAACAGGTCTTTCTAATGAACCTAATTACTAACCTGTTTATCTCCTTATTTACTGGACTGAGCTACTGCTGTAGGATGCTTTGGGTCTACAAGTGATAAAATCTTACTGGTTTTATACAACTTCTTTCTATGAACAACTTCTTGGTAGAAGATTTATCTTAGATCCTTTCCCATTTTAACACCTATTTGTGCCCCCGTCACGTGCCAAAGAACATAATGTTTTCTGTAAATAATACTTAACTGTATTTAGGATATCTCATTTTACTTTATATTGTTCTCTGTTCTCACAGAAGCCTCTCACAGAGGTTTGGACTCTGCAGATACTCTGGACACAGTTCTTGCAAAACTGGTTATGTCTAATGTTTTGTAGCCGTTCCAAAACACCTTTGGCTATATCTGCTCTCTCACCTATTTTAACAATTTCTCATTTATTAAGTTTGAATGTTCTGTTGCTTGTATGGGCTTTATATTTCTTGGCTGACCTCAGAAAGTCACTGCATGTGGCAGTACTCTTGTTAACAGCAGGAGTTAAGCAGAAGAATGCAGGGCGGGCTGCAAGGATGCATCAAGCAAAGATGAGCAGTCTTAAGAAACACTGAAACTGGATTCAGGATCAGCTTGAAGAACAAAGGAGGTGCACCCTCCTAAAATGATACAGTAGGTCAGGATTCAGATCTAGTTCAAAGTACTGAAATCGCCAAGATGGTTTAATTCTGAATTTGTTCTGTCTGCTTTGAAGAGGGTAAAGATCTGCAGAGGATTTCCTTCACAATACCTTTGTGACTAATAGCTTTGGCAGGTCCCCAGTTCCCCAATAGCAACGGCTTTGCTATTGACTGAGAGAGCGTTGTTGTGAGCTGCGGAGTCAGCTTGGCTGGTCACTGTGAACACTGTGTTCACGCACAGCTTTGGTACCTTCCTAAAGGTGTAAGAATTATGGGCTGTCTCTGCATAGCTAAAGGCATTCCTGGGGATAAGACGGTGCTCTCAGGCCAAATTTGCAGGGTGGCTTATATCTGCCCGCTAGCTATCGCTAAAGCAAATTGTCCAGGATCTCATTGTATATCATTTGGTTTGGATCTCTTCCTCATCCTAAGTGATGAGTCTAAGACAGAATTATGAATTTTAAGGTAGTTTTTTTCAGTGTTTTTATGTCATGAAACTGAATTTAAGGTTTTCACATCCCAATATAGGATGTCGGCATGTGTGGGAGAAGGTGTTGTCTATTGGCAAAGCCAATATGTGGAGCCTGCCATGCTCAGAATTACATCCCAGTTTACATTTTGGCTAAATTAATTAGTTATCTCCAAAAGAGATCCTGGAAGTGAACTAAATGACATAGTGTGGACAATGACGGTAGGATGATGAAGGGCCTGGTGAAGACCCAGTGGCAGTGCAGGCAACTCTGCACCTGGAGACTTCAGTGTCTAAGAACAGGACCCCAAACAGCCAGGAGCCACCTGGAGTCACTACGTTGCACCCGGAGGGGGCTAAAACACTAATAAGGAGCCCTACTACTGCTTCCTTATATTGGGGCAGGGTGCAGCTCAGCCAGCTTTAGCTAGAAGATTTACCCAAAATTTGTCATGCAGATTCTTACAGTTTGCAGAGAGAGAAAGAGGCAGTCCCAAAGGACGATTCCTTCTCTGGTTAGGGAAATTACAGCAGACAGAACAACTAAGGAGCAACACAGGTACGTAAGCATACGTGGCTCGTGCCATTTTAATTGCCCTAAGGTATCCTCCAGTGCCCTGACTGTGGGATGTGGGTCTCCTGTATCATATTTGCCAGGTCTGTGGAAAGTCTCAGCTATTTTAAGGGCTTTTAAGATGGCTTATGTTTAAACACCTCAGTTGTTCCCTTCTCTCTAAGTTAGATGAACTCTCCTCTCAGGCCCTGATTCATCCAATTTAATTCAGGAGTGTAACTGCCCTGCGCTCCCCCTGAAGAGACAACTGGAGAGAAGTACTCAATTTACCTAAAATTTGATCCCCTCCCCTCCAGAGATGCCTATACAGTGCTGAAGCTGAGCATAAATGCTGGTTGACAATGTTTATTACTCAGATTACAAGTATGCTTAGAGATTATTTTATTTCTCACGGTCTGCTCAAATAACAAACAGGTAAACTTTAAAAGCCTCCTTTATTTATTTTTTTTTCCTAACCATGCAGGCAAAATGACCAACTTCTCAGAGTGCCTCTCCAGCTTGGCCTTCTCTTTATCCACTGAGCGCAGCGGGAGTCCAAAACCTCAGTTAAAGGTCTCAATTTCATGGCACATCTGAGCCTCTCAGCTGAAGGGGCAATTCACCTTTTGAGATAAGACACAGTCTGCCCAAACTCTACTACACCAGAAAGTTCCTTACCCGGGATCACATGAAAATGCAGCAATACTGCAGCTATGCCTGAGAGGTCGAACGCCCCAGAGTGTTTGGAGAGAATCACTTGCTCCTCTGAGCACAGGTTCTGCCTGGGACAAGCCAGTTCACTTCTGTGGTTCACTTTTCTGTACAATAAGGTACTACTTCAAAAGCACGTATGCTTGAGACTCAGTTTTAGATAAATCTTGTCACGAAAACCTCTGCTTGCTGATAAAATCTCTGGCTTTACTTAAACATTATTTCTTTTAAGCTGTCTTACAACAAGAAGTAACCCTTAAAGTATTTATCCCTCTCCTTCATAGAGCTCAAACACCTCTCCAGATAAGGAATACATCTGAGAACTGATTTTGCGTTAAGACTTGATTGACGTTCAGGGCAATACCATAATTCACTGAATGGCCTTTAGAGGGAAGCAGACCCAAAGAATCCATGGAGAGAGCAAGAAGCAAGCGTTTTGCAAGAACAGACTGCCAGATCTTGGTAAATAAAACCCGAAGCTGAGACAGTTGGCTTGTTCTCTATGTCCCTGTGTTGTACTGGGTGAGATTTGAACACCCTTCACATTATTTGAGTCTGAAAGCTCTCATAGAGCAAAGGAAGGCAGGGCTGAGTTATCTTAATCTGCTAGTGTCAGGAGACCTTGCTGCTTTGTTATCTGGGGACTCTTCCTTTAGCCTTCAAAAGCTGCCTTCAGAGTGGGACTTGGGGATGACAGAGAACCACAGGAGCATCCAGGGCAATATGCGAGTGGTACTTATCAAGTCTGGAAAGAGGTACCCTCCTGTCCAACATTATAAGGCATGATTTGAAGTAAACCTGTGGCCTGAAGCTTCCTGACTTCTGTCTGTTCTCCTGTAAGGGATCAGGCAAAAATGTCATCTGCCTAGATACTGACTTAGAGCCAGAATCTTAAAGGGTGATTTTTAAATACTACATATTTGAAGGGCTGCGATATGTGTGACCTTATGACCTGTTTGAAGCTTTCTTTTTACACTAAAAAGTGTTTTAAAGACAGACGATTACTTTAAAGATCTTTAAAGATCAGAAGTGGCAGCAAAATCTATATGGGAAAAGTCCTCTGCCCTTGCTATGTCCTCTTTATGTCTCGGTGGCACGTTGATGGGGAAGGAATTCCCCAGTGGGTGTTTGATGAGTGCAGTGCGCCTGTGTGCCACGCTTCTGGCAGACCAGAGCTGTTGTTTCATGGGGAGAAGACAGATGTCCTATAAATAGCCTGGAACGAGATAATGAGTTTGAAGCAGTCTTAGAGAAGTTCATGCAATTTTCAGTACACAGATACTTCTCTGTAAAGAAGGTCCAAGCAATGAGCTCGGGCTCCATCAGACCTCGGTTGCCAGTTGTACAGCTTCATGGCTCGGTTTGGGCCACGCCAGCCGGCTCTCCCCAAGACACATCTGCTCTGGAGTGTGCCCTGAGCAATCCTGAACACCACTCTGGCCTGGTTTATTTTGTGCCATAGATGGAGCCTTTACAGGCTCATGGAGGATTTGTAAATAGCCTGGAAAAGGACAAACAGGGCCAAACTTAAAAAAAAACAAACCAAACAACACAGCAGAAACATCAAGGAATTAAAAATTCACACACCTAATGCCAATTATTGGATTTTTTTTGAACAGTGAAATAAACTATTTGTAAGTACCTGTAAGACAATGAAGAGATGCGTAACAGCCAGTACAGGTAAGTCATGTGAAATCAATGTAATATATTTCCTGATATAGTAGAAGGCTTTCTGGGTAGGAAGCTGTACTTAAATGTTGTATACCTTGAGTTTTTTGCACTCAATAAAAACAATATGCAGTTTGCTGAAATGACCCTAAAGCAGGACCCCAAACACCCGCTGAATCATCAGTGACTTTCAGTCCTTCGTTAGCATGGGTAGCAAATAGGAACTCTGTTATTGTTGGCCAAGCTACAATGCCAGCTATTGAAACTGCATGCATCTAAATTAAAGTATTCCCAATTCTGTCACATTATTTGCAAGAATATTTTTAGACTTGTGCTTAGCTCCCTGGCAGCCCCTGCCCTCTCTGCCTGCGGGTGCTGCCCCAGCCGACACGCCGCGGTGTTCCCAACTAAGGCTCCTCTGGAGTTCCCAGGTTTATGAGGGGCGGTGCTAGCCCCCTTTTAAATGAAATCTCATGCCCCAGACTTACATAAACCCAGGTTAGTTACATCAGTCTCGGTGTATACCTTTTCACGGATATTGCTGAGGGAAGCTATAAGCAGATTAACGAGTGCTGGGTGTAAGTTTAAACTTTAATCGCATATGTTAACATCCAAGGGTTGTGCAAGACGTCATTTCAAATGAAACCTGTAAACAACATTTGATAATGTTTTACATGTTGTGGAAACTTTACCAGGTTTGTATACTCTTACACGTCTTAGCCATAATTGGACTGAACATCCTAACAGAGTAATTTTAGATTTTTACTGATGAACTTTTGAATCTCTAGAAATAGGAGTTAAATTCATAGGAAAAAAAAAAGACAAACAAGGTTCACATTCTCAGGCATTTCAAGGACAAAAAGGATTATCCACTGTAAAAGCTCTCCTCCTTCCAAATAAGGTCCAGTTGAACATACCAGCATAAAGAGTGAAAGGAACTGGAGAAGGAAGGAACACCTGTGCCTGGGTAATGTGACACTGTCCTCTCCTTTTTGTCTGTAGGCGAGAAAGATTTTTCTGTGTGCACAGTAATTTGAGGATCCCAAAACCAAATTTTTAGACATGTTTGTCCCAGAGGATCACATAAAAAGTTTTAATCCTGCCACCAAGCCAATTCTTGATGCATTTACATAAAGTTCTTCCCCTAACGGTTGTTTCTTGGACCCTAGTTTCAGCTGTAACTGGCTATATAAAAGCTTCTGTCCTATACACATTAATGGACAATAATAAATGAATTTTTAGCCCAGAAGCAAGACACAAACTCGAAGAAATCATTTGATTCTTCTTAGGTATATCGCAGAAGCTCAGATAAGTGACCAACTCATTCCTGCTCAGATGGTTAGGTGCAGACTGGTGCCTACATCAAAACCCGCTTCCTGTGGTCGCAGATTAATTTCTCCCAGCATGTTAAAAAAGAAGAGCACAATGTGAAATACATGAACTGTAGCAAAGGAGAAAAACCAAATTGCTTTATGGGATGAAGGTTTCAAGTTATGCAATTAAGAGCCCGTTATTGATGAGGACTGCTATCTTTATCTCTTCCTAGGTTGTATCAACTGACAACCTTCTCAATCATTTTGGAGGGACAGCATGGGGAATCTCCTCCACTGAAAGTTTTTGCCTCCATGGTGGTTATTGAGAATCTGTATGATCAAGATGTTCTTTATCCAATTATATAAATGTTCCCTACACATATTCTTCTCAGCCTCAGATTTGGTGTCTGAGTAGAGTAAAAGTTAAAGACATCTTTCTCCCAGGAAATCTCTGCCGTCTTATTTCCTCTCCTGAAGAAACTCTACTTATTTTAATCCAAACCCCCTCTTTAAAAGCATTATCCGTGTAAAATAGACTGGAGCTAAACAGTCAAACCCTTTATGTGTTTAAATTGTTTCTTCCTTGAAAAACAGATAAATCAATTCAAAATATGACTTGTCTGAGTTGGTGAGTGGAGGTACCGTTTGAATCTTTCTTGTACCGATACCAGAAAAGTATTCTGGTGCTATCGCCAGCTCAGAAATCATTAAACAATTCGAGAAAGTGGCCATGGGGTTCCAGAGCTGAATTTTTATCTCTTTTCATAATTAGTCCCTTTTTCACAAGCTTGTTCTCTAGCTCCAATGTCAATCAACCACCCAAAACCACCTTCTCTTCACACAATGTTTTGCCCTAAGATGCGCTAAGGCTTTGTGTGCAGCTCAAGAGCTGGAGAGGACTGGATCCAGTTTCCCATCTCCGATGCTCTGCCGCTGGCGGGCTGGCCTCTGCGTGGCCCAGCAGAGGAAGGTGCCTTTGGCCATCCTGCGGGGACTGCAGAGCAGGTGGGAGCTGCGGAGCCCCTGTCTGCTGCTGTTGCGGACGCAGTTTCCAGTCCAACGAACATGCTGCGGCAAACGGTTCTGGCTCCTGTCTCACTTCTGGGTATGGTCTGACTGGACATTTTGATCCTTTTCTTCAAGACGCTGAAAAATCATAAACTATAAAACATTTCAAAAGGAGAGCCGGGGTGCTGTACCTTCTCGATTCTGACAGAAATGATTCCAAGCTGGGAAACGCAGTGGTGACTGGTGGAGTAACTCCCAGTGCCCTGGAGGAACAGCCTAACAAAAAGCCTACAAACCCCATCAATCCAAAGGATATTTTCCTTTTGCTTTTCATGAAGCAGTGTGATCAAACAAGCTTGATCTTCTTCTTCTTCCACCTCTTTCTTCCTCCTACTTTATAGCATAAACCTACCCGCTTCTTTTGAAGTTTGCTCCCCAGATTATAAACACTTTGGGACAGAGCTGTCCTTTATGTTCTGTGTTTGCACAGTGCCAATCACAACATGTACTCCTAGAAGCCAGTAATAATAATAATAAATAGGAAGCATTTGTTCTGGTTTCAGTGGTTCCTGATAAGTGCAAACAGAGCAAAATGTCTGTGTTTGGTTCCTTTGTGGAGCACTGCATGAAAGAGATATAATCCCCAAAATATGTGAATATAGCTGACCATCAGCAGAGCAGTGAAAATATCTCATGAGGCAGAATCAGATTCACAATGCCCTAAGCACCCTACGGAGCAACATTTTCTTTGTAGCCCTTATCAGTTCTAAAATCTGTGTGTTTTATGCTAATAATGAAAGTGGCACAGCCTTTCTGATGCAAATACAGCACTGACTTCAGTTTGATCCTTCAAGAGAAAGAACGCAACATTATTGCTGCAATTAAAATGCAGATATGGAATTCAGTAGTATGCAAGCTCCCATAAAAGGGAAGTAATGTAAGTCAAACTATTGGCCACATTGCCAAATCTCAACAAGGCTCCTACATTTCCATGAGGAAATGTGAAATTCCTCTGCTTTGAGGATATTCCACCAAAGAATATACATCTGAAGCTTGTTCCCTAGTCTCTTTTCAGTGGAATTTGGTGAGTGTGCACAGAAGTGATAGCCTGTCCTTTCCATATACACCTGTTGAATACAACATTAGTGAATAAATGTGACAAAGGCTGTTATTTTTAGGGTATGTCCTACTAAGGGACTTGGTAAGTGAGGAGCGTTTTTAGGTTTTGGGAGAGGTATCTCATGGAAACAAGTGCTCAGCAACGGAAAGGAGAAGAAATCCTACTTCTCAGAGACCTCTCTGCCTCTGTTAGGAATCCCATCATCAACCTGAGCTGAAATGCATTAATTGCTTTAATACTTGGGTATGGGTCATCCATACCCCAGCCATCCCTTTGTAGGGCTCCTTCCCTGGAGGACGCGATCATCAGCTGCAGTTGGCACAGGAAGGATCGGAGCAGGACAGAGGTGGCCACGGCTGCGCAGGAGGGGAGTGCTGGCACTGACGTAGGAAAGTGTGTGATGGGAGAGCAGGAGATTCACATCAAAGCTGCGAGACTTGATGTGCTCAGGCCCTGCATCCCTTCCGGACTTGATTCCAGACGCTTGGACGATCAAACCCAGTGAAAACTGCATCCTTGATGCACAAGGCCAATTGGTGTGCTTACTTATCTCACATTAGGCACCCAAAGTGTAACAGTTTGGTCTGAGATAGCGGCTATTCGAAAACAAACACTAACTGGATAAGAAAAGCTTCCTCACAATATCTGTAGCTTCCTCGACTCATTTAAAAGCAGGGCTTCTAACCTACACCGCTACAACCGATGGTCTCATTCTCGTGCCCTGCTTCTCCCCTCCCAGGACCTGGGTCCTTTGCCAGACCAAGAGGCACCTCAGGGAGTGGAGTAAGGACACTGGTAATAGAAGCAGCTTTTAAGAAGTATTTTGTATGAAAACAATGCTTAATATTTGAGGTAAACATAAAGATAACTGGAATAACAATAAAGGTATCACTGTTACTATTTTGTCTGTATTTTAGGCCAAGCAAAATTTACAAGAGTTCAGGTGTTTTGGATATTTTAGACTTAGGTATATTAAGGCAACATATTTGGGATAAGGCAGTCGGGTTGCTGGTATTACGCTGTTTTTGTTGTAGAATGCAATTTCTAGAAACTTATCCTGACGTTTTCTTTTTAACAGGACTAAGTTCTGAGGGCCTGGTTCAGTCTGGTGTAACTCCATCAAAATCTCTGGAGTTTCCCTGGCATCAAAACTGCAGTAATTTAGGAATGACTCAGGCTTTGAATTTCTTGGATTTTGCCAGTAGGAACTTGGAACCAGCAATTCAAAAATTACTTTTAATCACATCCGGAGATCCCCATTTACTTTCAAAGATATAATCTTCATCGTCACATACTCTGGAACAGCACACTGCATTCATGTTTAGAAGCTTAATTATGCATCAATTACATGGGGGAATTTTAAATAAGATTTGCTGATCCTTTTGTTTCATGGATTTGACTAAAACATTCTGTTTATTTTGGTATTGCTCTCATAGCTGGCATGACTGATTTATCTGATAACTAATTTATTTGACTCCAGCCAGAGATATACTGCCAAAATTTCAACAAAGGGCTCCTTTGGAAAGCTTTTATATTGTCTCAGTGCATTCTAACTATTAAACACTTTATGAAAATGTCCATTGATTCCCAAAAGCTGCCTGGCAATGATATAGCCTTAAACAACTGAGCTTAACTGGCCCTTCCTCTTGATCAGCCTTTTTGCCTGCTGTAACTACTTCTCCTCCAACCTGGTATCAGTGAAGCATCTTTCAAGAAGGAGGGCATTATTCCTGCACAAGGAAAATGAGGGACAGCTTAACTCTGTGTGCGCACACGAGCGCACACAGAGCTCGTTTTATGTAAAAGCTTGGTCAAAAGAATAAATGGCAGGCTTAGGTTTTGAAATAGCTGGTGTTATCTCTTGCGTGAGTGAGATCCAGGCTGTCAGCGAATGCCTAGCAGAGACTTGTTTTCCTACTCATGCCCATCACTGCACTATGGCTAAAGAAGAACATAGATTTCATTGGGGCATCCAGGTTGTGTGGAAAGAGGGAGCGACAGGGCTTTGCACATCAAGGCCAGTTTGAGTCCTGGACAGCTGAAGGTCTATTCAATGAAGACTTAATAATGTGGGATGGAGAGGGGGTCCTCAGTCTGAGGTGACATTTTAAGGGCTGCAGTGCTCTAGCCCTGCAGCAGCCTTGGGTCAAAGTGTTGCTCCCTTTGGGCACAGACTGGGAGAAGGGAGACATGAAATATGGGAAAATTAACTGCAGAAGGAAAGGGGGAAATTGCTTTCTGTGTGCACGCTGGGTTGGATTGAAAGTTGCCAGTATAAATTACATCCAAGTGATCTGAAGTAGAGTAGGATTCACCTGCAGGTATCTGCTGAGTCAGGGTGGGATTCAGCCGAATCCTGCCCAGTGTGTCTGTACCTTCACTAACCACCCATCTGCTTTACTGTCAACTGGCATGTCTATACTGCTCCTCTGACTTGGTGTAGGTGTCTCCCAGGGACAGGATGGATCCTGTCCTAGAAGGGGACAGGATCCCCTGTCTCTGTTGACTATAAGGAGAACACAGTGTGACTAGTTCCTACACAGCATTTTACACCACAGAAGTCTAAAGTGCTCTGGGATAAATCCTAAACCTATCCTTGAGACCCAGCGCAGCAACTTTAGCACCTCATCTGTGCCCAACTTCAGGTGCCTGATGAAGCAGGACAACATCTTCTAGGTAGGAAGGAAGGAGAACTATGGGACCGACACCATTCAAGATTACTAACGTGTGACTGCCTGTTCTGTACACAAGATTACAGTCTCATGGCAAATCTCAGCTGCTACAGGGGACATGAAGCTTATTGAAAGCATTGCCTCTCCCTGCCAGCATTGCTTGACTCTTCCCTGAGCTGGCCATTAGCTGCATGGGTCTTTTGTTCAGGTTCCAGTCTAGATGCTGTTTATGTTTGATACAGCTTGAGTACTTCAAGCATTTTGGCCTATATTGTCTCCCCTGCCTCCTCGGTTTCGGGCTGTTTCAGATATGTTAGGAAAGTATTGTTTGGCAGTGAAAACAGCACAGAGAAGTGAAATGGGATGAATGTGAATGTGCTGCCTTTGCTCAGGGCTGTAGATCTCTCAGCAATATTTAGGCCAAATCATGGGCATCAAATATGTTACATAGCTACGTGCTCTGCAAGCACAGAACAAAACGCCTACTCCGAATTCAGACAAAAAGTAGGAAAAAAAGGCGCAAGAGGATTTAATACCAACCAGCCTTTGCAGACCAGAAGTCCACTAAAGGACCTTTGTAGACCAAGGGCTACTAACAAGTGGACCTTAGATACTTTACGAATGATATTTTCCGAATTACAGCTTTCCACCTAAGCAGGCTGCAAGGGGGAGTCTGAGAGAGAAGAGACGAGGACTTCAGGGGACACATTTCACTTCTGGCAGCTAGAACGGATCAGGGAGTATAAGACTGAGCTGACTCAGGTACGCACAGAGTAAACCAGCCACAGAGTAACAACAGTAAGCTAGTGCTTAGATCTAGTCTGTCCACAGACAGATGGAAAAGGACAGTTGCTTTTAGGGTATAACACTAAAACTGCTAACAGTCTTTATGGTAATTCAGGCTCACCATTTCCTGTGGTATTGCCACTAGACACGGGGAACTGATTATGCTCTTCCTGTTTGCAGCCACTTTTTACGTATTTGAAGGCTATTTTCGTGCCTACAGTTAGTCTGTTCTTCTTTAGACTAAACAGTCTTAACTCTTCCAGTCTTTCCTCATAGGTCATGTTTCATAAACTTGAGGGATTCTAGCTGCTCTTATCTGCGTGCTTTCCAAGTGCTGTGCATCTTGCTTCAAGTGTAGTACCCAAACTGGACACAGTACTGCAGCAGAGGCTTTGCTTGGCCAAGCAGAAGCCATCTCACATCTCACAGACAAGCTCTTTTTTATAAAGGCTTGCTTTTCTTTTGCAACACAGTGCAATCTATATGTCACACATTGCCTGATCCCAACTGAGACGATCCTGGATATTGGGTTGATCCCTGCTGGTCCATCTACACAGACCCGATAGCTGACTAGAAGCTCGTGGAAATTTTTTTCTGTTTAATTTCCAGGAAGTTATTTAGAAAGGAGAAGGTAGGTATTTTGAGGCAAGGGAGGGGACAGATTATAAAAACTTAACATTGCTTGAGCAACAGTACCGGGTCAGACATAGCACTGTACTGATTTATGATCCTGTCTCTGCTAGTGGCATGATGGAGACAGTAAGGCTGCAAAGATGTTGAGAGAAAGTGGAAAAAAAAAGATATAAAACCATTTAGAAAATATTGCTGTTGGTAGAATTGAGTGAAAGCAGATGTAACCCAGTGAACTTCAGACCTTCAAGTAATGTTATTTCTTTCGCTTACTGAGGAAAGTGAGCAATGCCAGTGAAAAAATCTGTGGCTCCAAAAATCACTTTGTATGACTCATGCATAATAGAAATTAATCTTGTTTGGAAACAGACTTTTACTGGTCCTTCCTTCTTCTTTTAACGAGCTACTCAGAAGCCTAGCACACCTAAAATACATTTCTTTCTTCCTAGTGCCTCTCCCTTGTTCAGCAGTGCTTTCTCTTCAGTATTATGAACTACAACCGTCACAGCTGCAGGGCTGTGTGGGCAAGCAGGGGCAACATGGACACAGACTTTTATTTGGAATGATCCACAGTGGTAAAATTATAAAGCACTCAAATTCCTTAAATAAGAGCTCCCACTCATTCTTTTGATTAAAATGCTAGAATTTTTGGAAATTATCTAATTTCTCCCCGTTGAGCAGTTAGCCTTCGCTGAAGTTGCAGAGAACTTGAGCCCAGTCCCTCCTGTACTGAAAGCAGTGGCCAAATTGTCACCACCAGGTCAAGGCAGAGCCTTGCATCTCGCAAGCTCACTTTCTGCTTTCCTAATGATCTGCTTTCCTCAAGATGCCTGACGTATTTTGGGTGGCTGTGGCCTTTGTCAAGAGCTCTCTGCCTGCCCCGTGCCTCATCTGTTGAACACCAGACCCACTTTCCTTGGCTGCAAGCGTTTTGTCTCCTTGTAAACTGTTCCTCAGAAAGAGGAGCACAAGAGAAAGCTGTTCCTGTCTCCCTGACTCTCCTTCCACCGGGGCAAGTCTGAATCTTGCTGTTGATCAAGTGCAAATTCTATCAGCTGGCCCAGTGTCCTGGTTTGAGTGACACAGGATTAATTTATCTTTCAGTAATTTTACTTTTCAGTAAGGTCTCTTCTAATGCTAAGGAAAACTGCATGTTTAGAAGACTCTAGTGTCTGAATTTGTGAAAATATTTACTTTATAGCCAGCTATGGTATGCGGGTTTCAAGGTCTCAGTGTTTTTGAGCTGGCCAGTTGTGGGGATGAGGAGGAGAGAGAGTTTGGCACTGGACCCAAGCTGCCAACAGGGTTATTTCATACCATGAACGCCACATTCGGTATGAATTAGAAAGTTTGCGGAGGAGTTTTTTCTTTTCTATGATGGCTGCGATCCTGAGAACTTCTTGCCCCAGTGCCGAACCCCTGAGCCCTTCCCTTCCTCCCGAAGCCGTAGCGCTCACAGGGTCCCACATTTGCTGTCCACTGCTGGGAGTGCACAGCTTCCTACTAGTATAATTGGCTGAGTATAATCNGATCTAATCTGTTTATATTTCAACCCTCAGGTTTCCTTGTTTTTTTCCAATTCCCCTTCCTAGGTGGGGAAGGGTCATCGGGTGACAGAATAATTGTCTAAACAACAGTAAATTGTGGGTTCTTCAAACCATAACACCCAGGCAACCAGTCATGACTTACTCTGTCCCTACAGTAACCGGAGCAATCGCCACACTGCAGCACGACTAGCAAGTGACCGTAGGAAGTGCTCAACCATTTGCATATTATTGCAAACATAAAAATAATAATAAAATTCTGTGGGATGTGGGGTGGTGTGGAGCGTCTCTTATCAACAGGCTCCACAAAAGCTCCTTCTTTTGTTTATAAGGAACTGCAGACCAGAGATGCCTGGATTTGCAGACAGGAAGGGTGAGGGGGGAAAACACCCCCACTTGTTTTCTCCTTTGAGCAACAACATTTCTCTTAACCTTAACCAAAGAAGGTAGCGAAGCCACTTGGCAAACAGACTCATGTTAAGTACCTCGGCTGGAAAAGTTTATGCTTGTTCCTGTAACGCACACAGTGCTCTGCTCCGTGCGTGCCGAGGGGAGGGAGGGGAAGGACTGGCCACCCCTTGCAGCCCACCGCACCCCTGCGCCGCATGTCTGGGCAGGGCTTTGCCCGCAGACAGTAACTGCAGGGATGTGGGATTCAGCTGCCCATCTCTCCTCCTGCCTCTCTCCCCAGCCGTGCCAAGCACAGCCCCTTGAGAGGGGGCCACCACCACCAGCCAGGACAGGGGAGCTTCGCTGCTCAGAAGGAAGTTAGCTGAGACATGGGTTGGGGGTGTCTGCACCCCCAGTGAAGCCCAGGCCAAAGTATGGCTATGGCGGTGCCCGATGTCCTAGCCACAGAGACCCAAATGGCCATTGACCCTCTGAGAGTGAGCCCTGTACCACAATCTGGAAAGCAGCCAAGACGCACAGAGCTGGAGAAGCACAACCCCTTCACTCTCTGCTATATGCCTGCGCTGAATCTCACCATGTCCTGCCACGCTGTGTCTCATTTGCTTTAGGGAAAGGTGGCTCTACCATATGTGGCCTCCTTCTCCTTCAGGGACACATGTTTCCAGCTCTAGATTATTTCTTTGCCTTTGACTGTCCCACCTTGTACTTCAGCTGGGCTCCCTGCACCTCCTCAAAGCACGTACCCATCTCAAATACTTACGCAGAGGCAGTGGTAATATGATGGTCCCTCTGCAGCCTGTGCTGCCGGACTCCAGTGTGGGCCAGAAACACAAGAGGAGCCCTATGGTGGTCTCAGCTGGAGGTGCCCTTGGGAGAAAAGGGCTGAGGGAGAAAAGCAAAGAAGATGAAGGCCATGGAGTTGGCAAGAGATGTGCAGGAGGGCTGTGCCATGGGGAAGTGCTGGTGTTCGTAGCGCCATGGGCAGTGACCTCCCTAGCAGAGGTCAGTGAGCAGTGCCAGCCTGCAGTGCTTGCCCAGCTTTTGGGACCGTGGGGCGAGAAGCCCTGGCTGCTGTCAGCTGGCTGGGATGGCTGCGAGTCTTTCTGACTCAGCAGGAATGGACCCGAATCCCTACCAGGGAGGAAAACAAATTTCCTGCCTTCCACTCATATCCTGTCCCTGGCTGTGGTGGGTGCCCTTGTTTCAAAAGTTGAGGTCCAGGGCTCTGACTAGCACACTGGGTGACTTCTCAGCTGGTGGGGCTTTTTGGTCAGGTCACTCCATCTTGGGATTTCAACAAATCCCACCTCATCAGTACAGCTGATGTGAAGATTTTGTAGCCTAGCAAGATGACACCCAGCTCACCAGGAAAGCTGAAGAAGCTTTGGCTTCTGCATCAAAAGGATCTCTTTGCAGGGAGCTTTGACCTGCATGGGGAGGCACTCATGAGGGCCAAAAGGCCTCCACCAAGCCAAGCAAATATGTCTGCTCAAAGGGCACCTGAGTCTCGCTGCACAAGCGTTACTGATACTTGAAAATGTTGAATTTCTGTGAAGATTAAATGCAAACCACTGGGTTTCTAGGGAAAATATTAAATAATCCTGATATTGGAGGTTTTGTAATAGCCACTGAGTAAAGCAAAAACTACTTATGGCATTAATATGTTGAAAGGTGATGTAAATTAAAGTAAAATCGTCTATTGCATTGGTTTTGCTGGGATATAATGGTATCATCTGTTTTGTAAGCTGGAATATTTCCATTAAAAATATGCCATGGAAAAGCCAGATGCCATTAATGATTTAGTTAATTAAATTACCTCTTTTCCCCACTTTGTGAGATAACTACTTCTGTTATTAACAAAAGGTGGCTGACTCAGGGCCCAGCATGTGGTGTGATGCTCTCTTGGGATGAGATACCAGCCTGGGGCAGCATCTTGGGCTTGTGGTGGGCTTGCAGTGGAGAAGCTGTCTACATCTCCGGAGAGTCCTGTTCTCCTGGTCACCCAATTAAACACTGCACTGAGATCCGGTCAGTGAGTCACTTTCACTGTTTCTTGGTGGCTGGGGTTTGGTTTCTGCTTTTGCAGCTTACAGGATGAAATATCAATAGAAAGGCTTTTATGTGACATTCTGTGTTATTGTTTAGAAATTCATTTGTGAAGAAGGAAAAGGCAGTCTCCAAATAACAGAAGATTTTGGCGGATTTCCATCTGCAGCGGAAATTTAGAACTTCTGAGCTCTCATTTCCTTTGGAAATATGAATCAGTGTGCATTACCCCAAACACATTTACTGTGTAAGAGAATATAAAGTTGAAACACATCTTTGTGTCTGACTGGTATCTGCAGAAAAGTAGCCTCACATATTAGCTGGATACAAAAATAATAGCAAATATAAAAATTGGTAGAATATACCTGGAAGAAAACCAGTATATATTATTATGAAAGAAAATTCAGGAGAGTCTTCAAGTATTCAGTTTTGCTTCTCATTTTTACTGTCAGGTTATATAATTGCGCTCTTTCAAATACCAGTAGAGTCTGTGTAATTATCTTTTGGGAAAATAAGAGGCTAGAAGGGAAATTTTGGAGTCTAACCTAAAATAATCTTATAAAACACGATTAATGACATATCCAGTTGATGGTGTATAGTATCACAATCTGCCACATGGAAGTCTTGATTTAGAGAAAACTGTTCAATAGTACAACATAAATCTTAGCTCAGGATGTAGAATTTAAAAATTCTATCTTTAAGCAGGTTAATCCTGAGGATGTGTTTTACTAGAGCTTGGTTAATTACCTCCAGACTAACATACACCTTCTTCAGAAAAGTTAACACAGTAGAAAAGAAACATGACTAAAATGATCACATCAGCAGACTGTTGGGCATGGTCTTCACAAGTCTTCAGTGCCTCTGCTTTTTTCACTGTTTCAGATCCTTTTTTAGAAATTTAAAGGGCAAATGTCTGGGTGACCAGTACAAGGTATTTCAGGTGAGAGATGAATGAGATGTTCTCAGGAGACTTTGCACGTGCCTGAATTTCAATATGTGCTTTGCTGAATTAAGACCATAAATGTTTAAGTTCTAGATTTTTTAATATTTGAGCAGGCAACAGTGTCTCCCAGCATCCCATAAAAGGTCACTGTAGGAGCAGAACAATAATCTGGCTTTCCATCTTTCTCTCCAGGCCAGCACATCCACTCATCCCTTGTCAGTCTTGCGCCTGGCATGAAGTAGATATAAGGCCATCTTGTTCTAAGGGTCCATCCTATTTAGCCACCACCCTTGTTCTTGAGTGACCTCAGCTAGCTAAATGCCATTTTGCAGGGTCTACACTAACAGATTCTGGTAGATGTGGTGGTGTTATCTGTGCCACCTCATCAAGTGACTCTTTTTCACATCTCTTGTTTTGTTTCCTTTGACCCTGGTTTCATGCCTTTCGGTTCATTTCTCTCTGACAGAAAGCATCCCCTGGAACAGAAAGACTTTGCTGGTTTATTATTAACAGTGAAACTAGTGAAGGTTTGAATGCTTGGTTTTGTGACTTGAATTTTGTTTCGAATACGTGTGTTTTTTTTAAAAAAAGAAATGTAATAAAATCCAGGAAGATTTTAATGACACAAACCCATTATTAAATCCTGAATACCATCAAAAGGGAGGTGCTGCTTCTTCACATCAATAGTGAAATGCCATAAGGAGTGCCCCTTTCCTTGCCAGGTACACCGCTGCCAGGCCTGTCCATCTCATATGTTCAGCTTGGGACCCTTCTCAGCCGCTCAACTTCCAGGCCTCTGCCTCACCTCCTGCACCCCTGGCTGCACCACCCCCATGCTAAGTTCATCTGGTCAGCAGGTCCATGAGGTGCTGCATGGCTGTGCTGGGCAAATGAGGCCATGGACTGAGAAAAGAAAGTGGCCTTGCACATAACAAATCCCTACTTTAAGGCACAGCCATCTGAGCTGGTATGGTCTCCCCTGTGTTAGGAAACACATCCCTGGAGAGGAAAGCCATGCAGGAGCCCCAGCCTTCAATGTCCTGTCTGTAGAGAGAAGATTGAGTGGATTGCAGGCAGCTGCTGGGCACAGCCAGAGGTCCCTCACAGTACTGGCACCAGGACTGATTCAAGGAATAAGCGCCTTGAAAAGGTGGGAATCTGAAGCCCTCAGTAACACCCCTGGTAACACCTCTGCTCCGAGCATCTGATGTCATTTGAATCAGTGAAACACCCAAGAGGATACATCGATCAGCCCCTAAACCACCAGAGTTCCACAGCACCCACTTCAGGGAAGGCTTACAGGGATAACCAGACACTGTAGGACTTGAAGCATGTGGGATATGGAGAGGATTCCCATGTGCACAGCTCTATTAAAATGGCTGCGCTCATCTGGCACCTTGCTTGACATTGCAAAACTATGTGTAAGTACCATGAGACATAGAATAACACCTTCATTGAGGGATTTAACACCCCTATTGTCTGTGTAGAGATTTGTTTTCTCTACCAAATTGGCACTTAACTCACACTTGCCCAGCCAACTCCACCTGGTAGCCACAGCAGAGATTTTTATCTGCATATATTTTTTTCTCTACAATTTCTCATCTCATGACCATTGGCTACACTCCTTCCCCCATACCCATTCCCAAGCTATTTGCTGCTCAGCCTCTCTCCTCCCCCTTGCACCACTCCCTGAAACTGTCATAAGTGCTAGAAGGCTGCAGATTTAAAATCTTAAATCTCAGCAGCGTGAATTCCAAAATCATCAGCTTTAATGATCTGTACTTCAGTCTCCTTCTCTCACCCATCCGCCTACCACGGCTGGTTTTGCCAGGTCTCCTCTCCCCTCCTGCTGCAGGGACTTGTGAAAATGAAACGGATTGTATCTCTGTAGCTTTGAATGAAGCTCTGGTTGCAGCACGACCGCTAAAAAGATTAGAAGAGGTACATTGGCCCTCAGCGCACGCTACAGGGAAGCTCCCCTCACCCACCTCAGCGCTCGCAAGGCAGACCAGGGTAAAAAACCTGTTTGAACAGAGGTATTTTAAGACATTGGCCGCATACCAATGACTGCTGAGTCCTATTCATTTTGTAGCACACTCTCCGCTGCTATGTAGGAGTAATCAAAGAAAGCTAAAAGCAAAGCAGAGATAACAATCTATCCTGGCGTGAGTATTAGAAGATGAAAGAGCTTTGTTATTAATGCCCCAATAACAAGCTTTGCTTTCCCATCCTTGCACCAGCTGCATGGGAACCACGCTAGCAAATAGCATCACTTTGCGCCTTCCAGATTTGCTCACTGATTTTCTGCAAATGAAGACCACCTCTGGGGGACTGTCAGCCAGGCAAAATCCATAAGGACAACCGAAAAGAAGCAGAATCAGCATTACTCTTGTCCAGGTCTTGAAAAAAGTGAAAAAGATCTCAGCACCTTAACCTCTGTCCTTGTACAGAGATGGGAAGACAGGAGCACAAAAAGAGGACCGCAGAGATGCTGTCAAATTGGCAGGTGTAAACCAGAGCTAAAAAGGAGGGCTGGTCTGCAATGCCTTATGTTTTTTTTCTGGAATTCTACAGATTTTAAAGCAGTGTCAAAGTCTGTACTTTGTAACCTGCCATCAGCTTCTCGTCCAAAACTGGCAGCTGGCTGTGAAAGCCTCCACCCTCGGTGTTTTCCAGCTGGCCCCATGCAGTCTAGTTCTGCGGTTCTTGGACTCCCTTTGTGTATCTTTCTGGCTGCAAATCAGCCCGTAGGCACACACTCTTTCCAGTCTGCCCCATAGCTCTGGACTATTCTGGTTCAAGTAATTGGCCAGAGCCAGACAGACTTCATAGTAAATAGCAGTAAAGAGTGATTCATTGTGGTTTAGATTCATGAATTTTCAGAGCTTATAGATTAAAATCTTGGAAAGAAAGAGCTCGAAGGGAAAACAAAATTTGGCAGCAGGATTCCTTGTGAACCACTTCAGAATCTCTAACCTATGTTTCAGCTCTCAGATCAAAAATCCAGGTTTCATAGAGTTGCCCCACCTCTTGGGGGACTCCTAGGGTCTGGATGCTTCCTCTGTAACTGACCACCCACAGGGAAGCCCTGGGTTTTGCTCCAGATCTACTGCAATGCTGCTGCTGGAGCTCCCTGGGGGAAAAATCTCTTGGATACTTGGGAGTTAGCCTGCTCTTTCAGTTCATATCTGTTTTGCCAGGGTCTGCGAGGTCAAACATGGCTCTCTGCTTCATGAATGGCTCTGCTGCATAGGACTCAATTCCTTCCCTTACTTGAAACCACCCTAATAAGACCCATTATGTCTCAGACTAACTCCTACCCAGGCTGAACTGTTTAATTTACTTTATTTTTTCACTTTTGGGGGTGGGGGTAGGGGAGAGGGTGAGCAATGATATATAGTATATAACAGCTTGCAAAAACATTTGCTATATATTATCATGACGTCTCATGACCTCTAGTGCATTACCAGCTTCCTCAAGGGACCAAACATACGTTTCAGGCTATCTTGCTTGAGTGGAGAGCAGACCCAGTCGTCTAATGTCAGAACGGAGACCATGAGCTTGGAAAGAGGCTTTCTACAATGGAGAAGCAAACTCCAAGAGCAGAAAACCTTCCGTTACCAAGATTAAACACCCTATTTTTCTGCATACACAAAAGTCCCTGTGCTGGAATCAGCATTTCAATCAGTCCAAACAGTGACCCTTCTGCCCGCTGAGGAATGGAGAGGACTTTGGAATTAAGCCATAAAACTCTGAGAGGAATTCTGACCATGTCTCATGGTCACCATTCCCAAATTTGCGCTATTGATCCCAGTGCATATTTCTTTTTATGTTGATGCAACTTTGCCAATGCTGTTTTGACTTTGTTTTTCTAAATCGCCAAATGAATATTGTACCCATTGGGCAGAAAAACTTAATGGAGGGCTGGCTCAGTCTATTGACCACAAATCAACCATAACTCCTTTCAGTTAGCACTTTTTCTAGAAGGATTTGGGCTACAAAGATGATTAGGGGACTGGAGCATCTTTCTTACGAGGAAAGGCTGAGGGACTTGGGTCTTTTTAGCCTAGAGAAAAGAAGACTGAGGGGGGATCTTATCAATGCTTGTAAATACTTAAAAGGGAGGGTGCCAGGAGGATCGGAACAGTCTTTTTTTGGTGGTGCCCAGGAATAGGACAAGAGGTAATGGGCACAAACTTGAACATAGGAAGTTCCATCTAAACATGAGGAGGGACTTCTTTACTTTGAGGGTGACAGAGCACTGGAACAGGCTGCCCAGAGAGGTTGTGGAGTCTCCCACACTGGAGACATTCAAAATCTGCCTGGACGCCACCCTGTGCAACCTGCTGTAGGTGACCCTGCTCTGTCAGGGGGGTTGGACTAGATGATCTCGAGGTCCCTTCCAACCCTGTCCACTCTGTGATGCTGTGATTCTGTGATTTGCTTGCTACAGAAAAGTTCTGAGACACAGACGCATTTCTAACCTCAATATCAGACCCCTGTGACTGTCCGTTTGACTACCTGGACTATCCCTCAGCAGAGCCCTCTGTGGCTGGCCATTAGCCTGAAGAAAACCTCCCTGATGTATTTCTCCCTCCCTGCTGATGGCTGCAGCCACTGACCCTTGGCTGATGGCCCGGCCCTCTCCCCTTTCGACCTCCCAAAAGCACGCTCTGCTGCTGCTTGGCCGTGGCTCTGGGTGCAGTTAAACCGCTGCTGTCCTGTTGGCCGCTTGCCCCGGGGCGAGCCGGGGCCGGAGGCACGCTGCCTTTCTGGGACGAGGGGGAGCTTCTTGCCCCACACCCGAGCGGCGCCGCAGCCGCCCCCGGGCACGGCCCGCGCTTCCCCGGGGCCGCGCCTGCAGCACCATGGAGAGAGGAGCGCGCTCGCCTCCCGCGGGCGGCAGCGGGCGGGCAGGGAGCGGGCAGCGGGCGGGCAGGGAGCGGGCAGTGGGCGGCAGGCAGCAGGCAGCAGGTAGGCAGCGGGTGGGCAGGGAGCGGGCAGTGGGCAATGGGCAGGGAGCAGGCAGTGGGCAGCAGGCAACGAGCGGCAGGCAGCAGGTGGGCAGCGGGTGGGCAGGGAGCAGGCAGGGAGTGGGCAGCGGGCGGCAGCAAGCAGGCAGCAGGCAGCAGCTGGTGGTGGTGGGCAGTGGTCAACAGGTGGGCAGCGGGCGGGCAGGGAGTGGGCAGCAGGCAACAGGCAGGGATCAGGTAGTGGGCAACCAGCAGTGGGCAGGCAGTGGGTGGCAGGCAGAAGGCAGCAGGTGGGCAGCGGGCGGGCAGGGAACGGACAGTGGGCAACAGGCAGGGAGCGGGCAGCAGGCAATGGGCAGGGAGCAGCCAGTGGGCAGGTAGTGGGCAGTGGGTGCGCAGGGAGCTGGCAGCAGGCAACGGGCAGCAAGTAGCCAGGGAGCTGGCAGCAGACAACAGGCAGAGGGCAGGCAGGGAGTGGGCAACAGGCAATGTGCAGTGGGCAACAGGCAATGTGCAGTGGGCAACAGGCAGAGTGGGCAGGGCATGGGAATCTGGCTGACAGCGGGGAGCAGGAGCGCGGTCTCCAGCCCCAGCCCTCAACTCAGCCTGCCCCCGTGTAACCCCACCTGTGACGGGTACAGAGCAGTGGCGTTGGCCGCTGGGGGATTGAGCAGCAAGTTCCCTCCTCATAGGCTCAGGAGAAGCCTGTCATTGTCTGCAGCACAGATATCTGGCCGGCTCATTGCCGACTGGCAGCAATCAAATGGACAGTGTGTTTTCCCTGGCAGGAAGTTTCTGTCTAGTGAGGGAAACTCTCATGTCAGTCCTTTCCTGCTCTGGGTTGAGACCTCTGAGAAAGTTGCAAGTGTCACCCCGAAGCATGGCT
Organism: Anarhynchus alexandrinus; assembly: GCA_008711295.1. Classification (NCBI taxonomy): domain Eukaryota; kingdom Metazoa; phylum Chordata; class Aves; order Charadriiformes; family Charadriidae; genus Anarhynchus; species Anarhynchus alexandrinus. Next base: position 2,056,403 of record VUYV01000086.1, on the reverse strand, counting down.
GGAATTGCTCTCCACAGTCAGAGGAATTCAAATGGTGTTCAACTAAGCACAGCTGCTCTAGGTACAGGTGCTGCAATAGTAGTTGCCTTCTTTCAGCTTCCTTCCACCCCTTAGCTGCATTACAGTGGCAGCTTCATGAAAGGGCAGCCCACGTGACCCAGATCGCCTGAGCATTGCCCTTTCCATGTTAGCTACCGTCAGGATAGCACTACTTGCCCCACCTGGCTCCATCAAAACAGGCACCAGAAAGACTAAGAGATGCCAGCAGAAGATCTTAAGCTCAAACAAGCAAAGGTTCAAGGAAGCACATTTCTTCCACTTGCTGGTACACCTCCCTGGATGCATGGCATGGAAAACCAGAGTGCAGAGTAGTCATGAAACAGCGCCCTAGGCTAGGCATGCCAAATGCTGAACTAATTGTTTGAAGAAGCCCAGTAGCTGCCCTGACTGACTACGGAAGTGTCATAGGAAAGGGATGTGGGCACAATTCAGTTTGCTAGTTATACTTCTGTATTTTATGTGAATGAAACAGCTCTCTGTAGCATCACCAAAACCAAAATACTTAAATGAAGTGTCTAAGCAGTGCTAGACAACTAAAAGCTAGCTCTTGTCAAATCTGGATAACTCTGAGATTGTAAGAATTCAGGATGATAAACATGAGAGGAATGAGAAGAGAGGTAACTACTGCCTGAGGAGCACTGAGGAGTTAGCAGGAGACAGGGTGGGTGGAAACTCTGCCATAAGAAGTCAGTATCTTTCTGGAGTCCATGACAGCTCCGACTCCAGTGGAGTCAGGAGCTTTAGTTCCCAGGCTCACCCTGTGAAGGGTTTTTGTGGGTCTTTCTTACTGATAAGGACTGAGAGTTTAATCAGAGGTTAGTGGGTTTGTTAAACTGTATTGTCTCTCTGCTAATTTTAATTTCTGGCATTTGTTGACTGTGTGAGTTTATGCCTGTGTGTAATGGCTTTGATCATATAATTTCCATGAGTATATCTGGTGCACTGATAATCATAATCAAGTTAACTGAAGAGACAAAATTCCCAGATAATATTTAGCTTGAAGCTCGCTGTATTCGTGTCAGAACTGATGAATGACTTTGTTGCGTACTTCTCTCAAAACAGTTGATTTAATAAAAGATACTGCTTCTTCCCACAAACATTGCCTTAAATGACTGTAGCTACAACAATATTCTATTTGTACCACCGTAAATACATCCTCCTCCTCCAGCATCTTTAATCCAAATGTTTCAGTCACTGCAGCGGAGTAAACTGCGGTTGTACATGTGAATGTACACATACATTTGGCAACAGCCCAGCTAGCCTGGATACTGTTAGCAGTGGGGCCGTGCTAACACAGACTTCCAGAAACATGAACCCCTCAAGATCTGTAGGTGGGCTGGGTTGCAGAAGCTGAGCTCTTGTTGCCTTGGCTATGCTCCTATCAGCACGGCGAGTCCTTTAGCTGGAAGTTAGTTCTGGTATTCTACATATTGCGACTGACCGCAGGGTAATCCTGCTCAGAGAAAAACCTCTGGAGTCTGTTTTTTGTTTACTATGAATTAAATGGGAAAAATAAAAATCTTAAAACTTCACAAAGCTTATGTAGAAGCAAAATCCCCCCAAAAGTACAATCAAAACTTTAATGATAAAATGCATCTGCTTTGGAGTAGAAGTTACATGTTTTTTACTGCTAATACTTTCTGGGAGGGAACCTAAAGATTGATAGGTAGGAATAGAATGAGGAGCTTGTGTAACAGAGCTATCTTTGGCTATAGGACAAATTGCAAATAGATTCCATAAAATAATTAAGGTGCAGAAGAAAAAGTTATATTGCAGCCTATCCTGACGTCAGTACGCCAATAATGATGATATATTGAAGCTCTGAGGACAGAGATAGGAGTTCATTACTTTAATCCGAGCATTTTATTGTTTTACAATGTAGGACAGAGTGAGAGTGCAAAGCTCTCTCCCTGTTGAACTCTTGTTTTCCTTGGATTACCAGGAGTTTATGTTTAGCAGGTTTTCCAAACAAAATACCTCACTCTTTCCCAGTAGTGTTTATGCTACATGTAACATTACCCTTTGCTGGTGTCTGCACTGGCAGGTTAAAATTAGACTTCCTAAATGTCAGTACAGCAGTTTGCTACTCTCTTACTTTAACAAGAGCGTGCTACTTTAATTTGTTGTGAATTTCTTTGTCTATGTTACTCTAAACAGCAAATAAGCAAAATCTTAATCAGATGCTTAAGTACATATTTAAAGGATGCACGCATAATGATGCATATTTTGTTTATTCAAGTTTCAATCTGCCATTGATCAAAATAATAGTAAGAATACAAAGCGGCAAATGGATTAAAGCTGATTATTCTGAAAGCAGCTTTTGTACTACTAATAATAGCAATAATGGTAGTTTCTAGTTACTGAAGTACTTTGCATTGCTTTAAACAAATTTGATCATATGTGCCTGAGAAGCATTGATTTTTTTTCATAGAATCATAGAATGGTTTAGGTTGGAAAGGACGATTTGCAAAGA
>VUYV01000086.1:2021348-2053805 GCA_008711295.1 Anarhynchus alexandrinus | reverse complement strand
TGTTGGGGACTCCAGAGCTGGACGCAGTACTCCAGGTGGGGTCTCACGAGAGTGGAGTAGAGGGGCAGAATCACCTCCCTCGCCCTGCTGGCCACACTTCTTTTGATGCAGCCCAGGATGCGGTTGGCCTTCTGGGCTGCCTTTAAATCTTGGCAGAAATAATGCATAAATGGTGATTTGCAAAGATATAATATTCGCTTTTAAAGCATATGTGCGAGTTTCTATGCCTTTTAAACCCTTTTTGATGAACAGCATTCTTTAAAAGAAGTAAAACTATTCTTATCCATTCACATCCCTCATGTGCAATTTGTGGTGGAGCAGGGCATGATAAAATGTGTACACAAATGATGGAGAGTTTTATCTCAAAGTCTTCTACATGTGTAAGAGTTGATCTGTATGTCCCAGCGTGCAGTCTGATGTGGCAGGGGCATGAGAGGCAAGAAAAGGTATGGATCTGTAACATCCCCACATTTCCGTGTGTGCGCGAGGTATGTCTATGACCCTGTTTATGTAGTATGGTAACAACCATGCAACGGTACATTTTATATCTCATTCAGCCACTGGGTGTTTACATCTTACAATTGTGCTTCTTTCTGGTTCCATAAAAGCTTTGGAAGACTGGTTCTGTCTAGCCTGGCTTTCTTTTCTGGTTCCCTAAAAAAACCAGTATCTCAGCCCATTTTTTCCTACTCTAGCCGGACTCCATCTTGCTCGTGTGCTGCCCCCGTCCAGGAGAGAGCAGTCCCTCTGCCCTTGCCCGTGTGAGTGCTTACGCACAGTTTCACTGAAAACACTATCTTGCCTACTCTGGCTTAACAACAACCAGAAATCAAACCTCTTCATTTACTGCTTTACACACAGAGCAAAACAGAAAACACATTGTGTAGTAAACTTTTAGTTGGTGCCCGTTTCTGAGAAAACCTGTTCCTGACATAGACCCTGTTTGTTTTTGCGCTCTGGTAGATGGCTTCCAAATCCAAAGCTTTCCATAAAAATGGACATTCTGAAACAGCACACCTTTGATCTTTAAAGTTACAATATTAGCCTGTGATACAGCTAGTATACACACGTGCACTTTATTCCCAGCATATGAATATTTGGATAGTATTCATGGACACGGTTCTTTGCAATATAATTTCCTTAGATACTAAAAAGAGTACTGATAACTGTCACAGACCTTGCTATCTTTCCTCCTCTTCCCATCCAGCAAGCAGGACGCTTATTTTTGCATGGAAATTAGAGCTGGAAGACAGTTTAGTCCATCTCTCTGCTAACAGTCGTTTGTTACTGATAGTGTATTTACTGGAACTTTGTCCAGTATACTTATCGCATATTACCAACCACAGAGTAGAGCTTACTGTCTTTCCTGGAACACATATCATCCCTACAAAGTTGTTTCTGATACTCTGCCTACAATATCCTTTACTTATATTCATCACAATGCTTTAATCATAATCTCTTGCACAAGCCAAAATAATCTTTTTCTCCTCAGGCTCACATCTCGCAATACACACAGCTCTCCATACGTTCCAGTTAAATTACAGTTCCTTACCTTCCACTTTGAAGATAGTAAGGTGAGGTCTGCAGTGAAAAGCACCCAGCGCGTTGCCGGCACAGTTCATCCAAAGACCCTGGAAAACCCAGGTTGCGGTGATAACAGATGATGCTCGACTGGTGACTTTCCACTCATTCGACGCAGTAGCAGCAATAGCAGCTCCCAGCCCACAGAAGCAAAATATGAAAGCTATAATCTGTATTCCTAGCATGTTTCTCTGTAACCCAGGGACTTAGCAATGCCACTGCGCGGAGAGAAAAGTACTTTAGTCATGTGAGTAAGCAAAAAGGCATAACATAAGCAAATTATACTTGAACAAGTTCAGTAACACTTGCTACAGAAAGTTAATGTAGCTGAAAGAAATTGTCATGCTTGAGTGATTTAAGAAAGGCCTTAGGCATTACAAACGTTTAGAAGGAAAGACAAGGTACAACTTTATGGGAGCTACTTACTAGTACTTACTTACTAATTTCTAATTGTAAAAATTAATGGAAATGTTTTAATATTTTTTTCAATTAAGGTATTCCAGTTAATGCTTAATTTTTAGTTAATTGGAAACTTACAACCATTGCATCTAGCAAAATAAGTTCAGAGTCCAAACTGTACAGCGCTATTTAACAGATTACCATAACATTTTAGAAGGATCACACAGCACTTGAAAAATAAATTCTTAAATGACTGTGAAATTAATTCAGCCATAACTAGCCGCCATACAAGCAGCTCTAAACCAGTAGCATCTTGGAGGCAGTGTCTGCGGATGTACTTGTAGAATAGCAAATCTAGAGCAACAACAGAAACAGCAAGCGGTCCCTGGGCGGTGATGCAGCTGCAGTAGTCAGCAGAATGAACCTTGTGTAGCCCCCATCGAGACTTCTTTTTTGGTCAGTCTGGAAAATTTACTGCTTTTTATGGTATGTCTGCTCCACACGATGAATATAGGGCGGAAACATCTGTCCCACCACTGACTGAGCTCCTGCGACCTCATGCCATGAAAAATCCTCAAAGAATATCACTGATGTAAGAAAATGTCGTCTTTAAAGTAGCGGGCACTGACAGCACCACACTGAAATAGCTATTCTACTTCCAGTTCCTGAATATACTGCCACTACTGATATGGGACCTACACACAGTTTTGCAGACACGTGTGGCTTTCACTCTTTTAAGATGCCAGTTTCCAGCTTTATTCATGCCTGTCCTCATTCTCTGGTCCTTTTTACCTTCTCTCTGAATAAGGAGCATGCGTCTCTTCTCTTTGGTGTTGCTGTATGCCATTTGGTGACATGAGATCACCCTGGATATTGCACATACACCACCATTTTCTACAATGAGAGTAATCTTTTTTTTTTTTCCCTTGGGTGCTTCTAGTGTTGCTTCTCCCTGTTACAGCTGTGATAAATGCCACTCTGAACTTTGCACCAGAGTTTTTCTGTAGACTTTTCAGAGCTGATGGAGGGTTAATCAAGGATGTTAAATATCATTGACATTCCATGTAAAGAGCAAGAGGAGTTTTTCTGAGACTGTCCTGGTGAACCACCACCTGATACTTCCATTTTAACTAGCCTTTGGCTCAGTACTGAGAAGTAGGACCCAGAAGTATGATTATACAGACCAGAGAATTACACTACAAGAAGGAATTTCTTTTCAGAGTAATTAGTAGGCTCACATTCTAGGCAAAGGCAAATAGAAAGCTTTTTATTAACACAGCCAGCTTGAGAGACATGGAAAGTGGATTTGCTACAGAGCACCAATATAGCAGGTTGTTTTAATGATAAGGACAATATTACACAGACAGGAAGCAATTTCTCCTTGCTGTCAAATAATACAGTAACATATTTTTCTTACGCCAAGGGTCAAACTTCATATAATCCTTCACATATCTTTTCACTAAATTTTAAAGGGTATAGAGGAGAATACAGAAAGGGCTCCATCTTTGAACCAGATTCCTGAGAGCTAATATTATTTTTTGTTCTACCTGTGCCATGCAAAATGGTGGGGGTTTGGTTGTTTTCTTTTTTTTGTTTGTTTGTCAAAGGCTGTGTTAGTTCACAGAACAGACTGAGAAGAGATGTCATTAGGTGCCTTTCTTTTTTTTAAACCAGCCCAGTGACAGTGATGTGGGCTGAGTGCTCAGAGAAGCTCAAAGACGTGTTTTACATCTGATGCTAAATTCAAGCCTTGTTCTGGACTTGCCCTGAGTGCTCTCCTCACTGATCCAGAAAAAAACCCCAGAAGCTTGTTTTGGCTGGAAAAGCAAAGGTGTCTGGATGCAAACACTGTCCCATCCCTCCCTGCTCTGCCTTTTGCTGTGCATAGCAGTGTGCCTTACCTACATGGTCTCTGAGGAGCTGCCCAGGCTCAGCAGGACAGGGCTGCCTGGTTGCTTCTTAGTGACACCGGCCAAAGGCAGTGGTGCCTCCTCAGTAAGACCTCGCTCTTTTAAACCGGTATCATGCTGGGAAGAGAAACTGCAACACAGACTCCTAAGCCATTTTTCCTTCTTACTCTTAGATGATGGTATACAAAGGTCCCATCCAATGCACATTCACTCATGAGTGTCATGTTCATGGGACACTGAAAGCCACTTACTTTAGTGAAGAGTGCCTGTAGGCACCACTTGAACTGTAGACTACTCTTAGGGCTTAAGGAGGATTTATTGGTTTCTCGGCCTTTATCCCGATTCTAGTCTAGTGCATGACTTTGTGGAATTCATGGTTACAAGCACTTCACCCTGCATTGTTTCTAGGCAGTTAAGTGTGTGAGTGATGAATAAATTAAACAGATACTTAAGTGATAAGAAAGAAGTAAGCAGTCCTGTTTACAACCCTCATTTCTTCTATAAACTGTCAGGAAGTAAGTTAATCAGTCATTTAAGAAGTTCAAGGCAAAGTTGAAAGTTAACCTGTTAATGGTGTTTTCCATTATATCAAAACTTCTTTTCTCTGTTACTGAACAGACAAAAGTTGGAAAACATCTGGGAGCTTAAGGAGTATTTAAATACAAAGTTGGAATAGGGAAAACATTGCTACAGGCCATTGTTGAACCATTCCCCAAAACTCCACAAATACACTAGCTGATCACGTGACCCTGTTTAATTGAACACTGTGTCAGTAACATGTAATGTATCTATTACTACTGATGTTGTCTTTTTAAATCAGTCCAATGCCAGTTTTTAAGCACAGCTGACACCTTTGCAGCAGGGCAAGAATGTTTATACAGGCAAGCTGTAACCTCCAGTTTGCCATTTCTACTTCAGCCTATGTTAATTGTTGTAACCTCCTAGCTGGAGCAGTTTTGGAGACTGGTATGTTGGCTGACATAGATCTGACTGCTGACAATACATTTCCCTCACAGAGACATACACACTTACCTAAACTGAATTAGTTGTGTGGAAATCTATGGTAAAATTAAAAAAAAAAAAAAAAAAAAAAAAGGACTAAATACAAATCAATCCAGATGTTAACTGGATAAACAAAAGGAGACCTCTGCAAAGGAGGTAGCTAAGGTAACATGGAGACAATGTGACTAGTTATTTATATAAATAAATCATAGAATCATAGAATGGTTTAGGTTGGAAAGGACCTTGAAGATCATCAAGTTCCAACCCCCCTGCCGTAGGCAGGGACACTTCCCACTAGACCAGGTTGCCCAAGGCCATGTCCAGCCTGGCCTTGAACATCTCCAGGGATGGGGCCTCAACAACCTCTCTGGGCAACCTGTTCCAGTGCAGTTCCAAAAAGTAATGCCAAAGATAGTTCCAGCTCCAAATAGTAATGCCACTCTGCAGAGTGGGTGGGCAATGCAAATTGATCCTGAGCACTGTGGAGGAAATTATGAGAGGCCTAAACAACCATGGAGAAGTTGGCCAAGCAGTAAAACTAGAAGTTACAGAGACTGAATAAGTGACTCAAGACTTCTGGAGAAGTTGAAAAAGTAAAAGCATTGTGTAAAGTGGTGAAGAAATCAAACAGCCTGGAGACATCACTGCTCAACACAGGCAAGGGCTAAGCTGTATGGCAGCATGGCTGGGCCAGTAACGCAAACACAAAATGAGTTCCTGAGAACTGGCAGTGAAGTCTGAGATGGTGTTGCAAGTAGGAATGGTGTATTCCAGTTGGGTGCCAAATCCTGCCGTCTCGTCCAGATCCATGCACCCTAGAAATTCTGGGTAAACAGGGTAGCAGGGAAAGGCTGAAGGGGCACCACCTGAAGAGGAATTTCAAGCAGCAATGAAATCACTGGAAACGGGAAAGTTGAGGGATAAGACAATTTCACAGTTTGCTACAGCAATCAAAAGGACAACATCAGTTTGTAGTGGTATGAAGCAGTTGCGGTTTGAGATGTTTGCTGCTCACCTTGTTACTCATGAAGTGCTGCGTGACACGCACAGTTAGAGCAGGTAGTCTCAGAGTCTTGTGCTCATTCCAAATTTGGTGCTTTTTATTGAGCGCTGCAGTCACAATACAATAATATGATTATAATATTAGTGTTACATACTATAGTATAATCCTATTATTAATAGTACAGTTGTTATACTGCTGTAGAACAGAAAGAGAAACTTCACATACTCATCACTAGGAGAATTGCTCTGAGAAAATATGGATAGAGCAGGTAACTCAGTTCAGGATTTACACTAACTTCATACAAGCTAGGCATATGTGTGTTTAAGAATATACATGAATATTTATATTCATATACATATGTATTTAATATCTATATAGGTACAAGCTATGCTTTGTTAAATTTTAAAGCATTTTATGTTAGTTGTTTAATTGGCAAGCCACTTACTCATGTACGTTATTTACATGAGTACTTTTTGAATATTTGCTCAAGAACGGGTGGGATTTTGAATAACTGCTTCAAATCGGTGTTTGGTGGGAGAATAAAAATGCACAGGATTAACCTTGTTTTTTCATCATGTTTCGTAACTGCCCATTAAGGATAAGAGATGGATTTGAAAATGTTACTTTTGCATGATCTAGCATTAGACTCCTTAGTTTATGCTGTTGACACTGGACACTAGCATACATACTTGGATTGAAGACATTTACTATCGTTAAGCATATTGTTATTGTTGGCACACTCTGCCTAGACTTGCAGTAAGTGGCAGAAAGCCAAAATGGTTGCATCCACATTAAACTACAAAACACAAAACGTTAAAATGCAGTGAAGTTGAAATGGTAGGACAAGTCATATGTTTGATCAGTGCTGAAAGCCAAGGTGAAATTCAAGGTCGTTGTGCTTTGCTGAGAACTTCTGAATAGACATGGATGAAGTGATGGGCTCAATGAAGACATCATGTTTTTTTATAGAGCAAACTCATCAAACCCACCCACTATTAGAATTAGCCTGTCCTACAGTATATTGATAGCATTACTGAAAGCAGTAGTATTAGACACTGCACCTGGGTGCCATGGACAGAAGAATTCAATGCTTTGAAAGATGGCAGATACAAAGTGAAATGATTGCAACACAGATGAAGAAGGAAGAAGGCTGGGAAACAGGGAAAGAAGGTACTAACAGAAATATTGTGATGTAAGTGCTACAGGTAAGACGAAAAACATCACAATGCTGAAAAAAAAAGTATTAGTCTGCCCCCTTCCCACTGGAGGTGTTGGGAGAAGGTCCCAGCCAGCATGGTGCTACAGGGAACCCATGGCAGGTGTCTCTCTCTGGCCTGTGGGATCTGCTTTTAAGCTGAGGCTCCAGAGCTTTGCCCTTGCTGGAGCTACAGTGCCTGCTGCTTGGCAGCTCAGCTTGCACTGGGTCATGGGCTGCTGATCCGGAGCCGGACCCTGTCCCTGACCTGCTGACTTGACTTCCCAGCTTGACCTTGGACCTGTCTCATTGCCATGGACCTGCCTGGTGATCACTGGGATGTGTCTGACCCTGGTTGCTGTCACCATGGACTGCCACTCCCTGGTTGGGGTGGTGGGATGGGCCCTGGCCAGTGAGGCCGTGCCCTGCCCTAGTATGGGGACCCCCACCGCCCCACAGCCAGCTCGGGCCACCCTGAGCCCTGTGCTGAGCGCCATGGGGCCTGACCCCTGCTGATCCTCCCCGGCTGAGAGCTGCAGACCTGCCCCAAGGCTACCCACAGCTCCCACTTACCACACAGCCCCAAGCCCTCTGCGACCCCTGGCTTGGCCCCAGGTCCCGACATCCTCAGTGGCATCTGAGCCCTCAGGGCACCCAGCCCTGAAGCTCCTTGGGGGCAACCCCAACTCCCCCCATGCCCCCAGAGCTCTTCAGGGATGGCCTGACTCCCTTGTCCCCCTTGAACCCTACAGTGACTCCCCAGCAATATCAGCCCAGGCCCACCGGCTGCTGGGGATGGATCTATTACCCACCCCACCCCAAGCCAGGGAGCTGCACGGACCTTGGAAATGGCTCCATGGGCACTCCTATACCAGCCTGGGACCCATCAGACATCGCCCAGGTGCCCTCCATGGCCAGGGCACCTCATGTCCAGCACCTCTGACCACAGGGCTGTGCAAGGTGTGAGGACACCCCTTGTTGGGGCGGGGGGGACCATGTCCAGGGCCCACCCCATCCCACGGGAGCTGCTTTGAAGCCAAGACTTTGGTGATGGGTCCCTAGCAGAGCCAGCCTGCGCCTGGCCATGGGCCCCGCTGAACCTGACCCAGACCCCCACCAACACCTGGTCCCAGCCTCAGCCCGTTCCCTTCCTCAGAGAGATGCCCGATGCCCGGGGCTAGGGCTGCCCTGGTGCCCTCCTGGCTGCCCTGGTCCTGGCTGGGGTGTGGGATGGGCCCCGGCTGCCAGATCCTGCCCCAACACCCCATAGGGAGCCATGCTCTGAGACGCCATTATCCGAATGTCGGGGCATTAACTGCAGAAACCACGGTAGAATTGAGGAATCAGCAATCCTGACTAGCCATAGTTCATGTTATCTGATTGTGTTAGTAGTTTTGAATGAGTATATTTAAAAGTACATGCAAATAACCCTTCCTGAGTACTGCGCCTTGTTATTGAGTATGGACACAGAGAGAAAAAAAAGCGTATGAAGAATATATCTGAAATGATATTGTAAATGTTGAAGATAAAGTCCAACTGTGCCAAGATAATAAAAATTGCATACAATATTTTGACATAAAGTAACAATGTTATGAAAATTAATAATGAAAATAAGCTACTGAATGACTTTCCTAATACTTTTCTGATCTTTCTAATACTTTTCTGATCTTTCTCATACCTTTCTGATCTTTTTTTGCAGATCAGAAAAGGTTTTCGTGCCCTCACAATATTCTACCTGATAATACAGCTCTTTAAAATTGCAACACATAATCAGATTGCAGAACTCTCTCCACATGTCTTTAGCCTATCTCATAAAAAGTGTGGCAAACATATCTCTTTGCCTCCACCAGCCTGCCGTGGTACCAGCCCTCTGGGATGCTAGCACTTCTCATGGGATTTAGGCAAGAAGGAAAAAAGTGTTGTTGCCTTCCTGCACCAATTCACCTCCCCACCTCCTTCAAGGGGGTGCCTCTATCCAGCCCACTTCCTATTCTGGTGTGTTGGGGAAGCAACACCTCCTCTGAATTACTTACATTCGTTGGGCATCTGGCAGCGTGCAGCTCTAATGACTTTTGCTATGCTGCTAATCATTCTTTCCCCAAAGGCAGTAGAAACTATCTGCTCATAAGCACAGATATGTACTCCTTCTGTCTTAAATAACTGAGATACTGAACATGATATGCAAGTTCCTTAGAGAAATGCCAACCTCTCCTGCTCACATAAGCCCGGTAGTACCACCTTATCTATCAACAAAGGCCAGGTGATTTCCCCTAAAGCTGATGCACAAAACACAGAACAATGCCCACACATCCAGGCATCAATTCCTGTGACCTCCTTGTATGATCCTGAAAGCAGAATTAGGTAGAATTTAACAACCTTATGTCACTGAGAAATAATATTCAATAGGGTCGTTAACATATTTGTTGTCACCACTGACATCCCAAATCCATGACATGCCAGACACATTTCTTCATCACTTTAACCAAGGTCTAATACCAGGATTTAGGTAGGTTCTTCTTGCAAAACAGCCCAATATTGCTTTTGGAAGCAGCCCAAAGCTCTCCATTCTTGCTCCAGCCGTGTTTGCCTCAGACCATTTCCTCTAGAGCAGAAAAGGACTCTTGGGGTTATATATTCTACGTTTCCTTCTTGAATCTTAGCAGTACTGCTTACCCTGATGGAAAGCCCAAATCTAGTGTTTCACACAACATACATGAATTAGCTTTCAGGTCTGGCTGGTCTCCAGTCCTCCTTTCAAAGAGAAGCCTATTGCAGTGCTCAAGAACTCCTTCACTTCTTCAGTTTTCAGGTAGTAATGCATTAGACCAAGGCACCATTGAGGGCAGCTGACAATGCCCAGAGCTCCAGTTTGTAAAACTGAAGAAAGCCATTATTGTTCAGATAGCCTCAGCCCACTCAGCCAACACCATCAAGCTTGCCAGGAGCAGTGAGGTGACTACACAGATCTTTCTCACACCTCCAAACGGACCAGGTGGAGAGCATATGTGAGGAGCCAGAGGTGTGGCACAGCTCTTTGCTAGTGTATTCCTAGCTTTCCACCCAACTAGACTTAGGCCCAGCAGCTACAGCTCTTTTCTTAAATACAGCCTTGCCGCTAATTAAAAGCCTACCCAGGCAGTCCATCACCCGTGATTCATAAACCCGGCTGAGAATTGCTAACCACATTAATGCCTTCCAAAATTGTAAGGAGCTGGTAAAGCATGATCACAGCCCTCCAAGGGCCAAGCCCAGCTTCACTCGTCTTGTAAAAACCAGCAGATGAATGCAGTACTGAGAGCAGCCAGGAAGCTGTTCAGTGGGACCTTGGCCCTAGTGAGCTCTCAGTTCTTAGTAGGGCAAGCACTGAATAGGAGCGGAATTGCAATGCTGCATCTTGCTTATCACTCATTAACTGCCTCACATGGATTACCGGCTCTTGATATCGCAGTACCTTAATGCAAGAAGGAATCCTTGAAACCTTTCCATCTTTCTGTATGTCATAACGTGGTTTAGGTTTCAACAATTTCCCCTTTTCACTGAGGCTAGTCTGACTAAAGTCTATTTTTGCAAAAGGCATTTGCTTCTGATTTAATGGATGAAGGTGTAGACAGGAATGTGTTACTGAGCAGTTTGCTCCGAGGGCAGTTTGTTCAGTATCTTAAATGCTTCTTCATCATGCAGTGTCTCTTCTTTTGCTTTATTAAACAGCCTTTTAATATCAGCTACTCTGGAAATGGACCAGGTTGGACCAGATGATCTTTTGAGGTTCCTTTCAACCTGGGGTGTTTTACGAAATAATGTTATACTGGAGTCAATGTATAATTGACCCTCAATTACATTTTTCATAAACTAAACACATTAAGCTTTTTCAGTCTCTTGCATTAAGTATTTTCTTGAACTTTTGGGGGCTTTTTTCTGCATCTTTACCATTTTTTCAATGTTCTTGTCAAATTATGTGCACCAAAATGGAAAGTTATAGTCTGGTATTGCCTGTTACAGCGCCAACTCTATTTTTTAATCCAGAATAATCTGATTAACTTTATTTTCCACAGTACTGCATTGGAAACTCATATTCAGTTATGACTCTTGAGCACTTTCTAAAAGCATTATTTTCCAGCACTGGAAATTGAGTAATCTCCATCCCCTATTTTACAAAATACTCTGTTAAAAGAAAATAATATTTGATGCCACCTATGTCAGAGAAAGGCTTGCTCATTTATTGTCCTAAATGGAAGATAGTAATAAAATTTTTAAAAATACAAAAAAAACCCCGTCTTGGTAAAAGTAATAGTCCTTGGAAATTAAGAAACAAGGCAATCTTAGACAAACAGCTCTTCTACATGAACAGCTGCTTTGGCAGAGTAAAACCAGTCCAGCTGGAAAACAAGTAGTTCAATGACCTTTCAACATTAAAACGTATTCCTCCTAAAGATTTTAAACCCTGGAATCATGCCAGAAGTACCTTTTTAGATTTACTGACCAACCTTTCCCATTCTGTGCTCTGCTTAATTCCATATAAGTAGCCAAATGTGTTGCACGGTGCTTGGAAAGCAAACCATTGTTGTGGTCTCACAATTTATGATGGGAAATACATGACCGACCCCCTTCAATTTTGTGCTGCTATCTACTTTGGCAACCAGAGCAAAATAAGTGCTTTCTTATTTAAACCATGGTTTTTACACCTCTGTATCTGTACTTGATCATGCCCCAGCAACATTTGCATATTTGCCTGAGAAGTTCTCAGGCGGACTGAAAAGCCAAACTCCAGAATACTTCAGGATAAGAATTAATGCAATTAATCCTGCAATTTCATGGCAGAAGTGGTGATGTCTGAGGAAAAACTTTGCAATTTCTTATAGCAGTGTTGGGTCTGCAGGCTCAGAGAGTAAATGAATTTCATTAGCAGGATGACGGTATTTATATGTGATTATACACTGTGCTAACGTTTGTAGTTTATTGTTATTATTTCATGTGGCTTGGGAAGGGAAGGATGGGGGTAGGAATGGGGAACGATATCACTGGGGAGTTCTTGTTGAAATAGTTGAGAACTGATAGTTACGTTGTTCAGAGGCTGAGCTTTGGCAGGAATGAACGCTTTGTACTCCTACATGGAGCTGGCTTCTCATGGGTCCAGGAGCAGAGTGGAAGTAGGGAGATCTGTGCCTTCTCCCTTTCCTGTCCTTGGCCCTTGACTGAGGGAATTCTCCTTTTCCCCTCCCTCTCTGCACCTCCTCCCTCCTGAAAGACAAGCTGATGGTAGCGCCAGAAACAGAGCAAGAGGAGAGGAGACGGAAGGGAAGACAAAAGGAGAGGAGGATAGTGTAAGGGATGGGAGGACTCTGCAATCAGTCACATTCACTGGCTAGTGTCGATCCTCTCCTGAATATGGATGTGCATTGGTATGCTCAGTGGGACAACATCTAGGGCTGAAGCCCATGCTTAACACATAGTGGGAATAACAGCTGCTTTGTTATGTTCCAAAAGCCTATTGCCTGCATTTATTTTTCCTGGACATCCTGACCCAAACCTTGGTCGTCACCCTGGGTGATTGAGCTGATCGGCGCTACAGTTTTGAATCTGATGGAGCAGCATCACAGGGAAAAGCTTTGAAACCACTCACATTGTCTGAGTCAACATCACCTCCTTATCTCAATCATCTTTCATCTTGCATGCATAAATTGTCTTTTTTTATTTCTTTAATACTGAGTTCTTTACTCACAGCCAAGAGATAATTCAATCTGGAAGCTTTTTCATTTCTGAGGGAGGACTCCAAAAGAGTCTTTAAAAGAGACTGTGTACAGATGTAAGCCAAAATAAGACTGTTGACATGACTTTAGTGAGCATAGAACAAAAAATATTTTTTCATTTGGGGTGGCAACTACAATCTTTCTGAAAATTCTGTATCTCCCTGGCACTGCCAAACTTGTTAGCTATCATTTGCTTTCCAGAATTGGACGAATTCCAAAAAGCAAATGGTTCTCAGAGATTTGGAAGGGACTAAGTGGAAACACCTTCTACAGCAGGTATTTTACAGCTCTCCGAGTGATGCCATGCCAAAACCTCTATCATGTTACACATACATTCCAAATGTTCCAGTCTTTCTTCCCGGTGCCTTTCAACACATTCGCAGTGGCCTCAGAAAGTAGAGGACTTTAGTGTAGACAACTGTAATCAAATGTCAGGACAATCTCGTTTCCTATCAATAGCATGTACAGTTCAGCAGTGGTGAAAAACATGCTCTTTGTAAAAAAAACCCACAACTGTTTGATTCACCATTCTCTCCTGGTACTCATTATTGTTCCAATGCAATACAATTCATCATGCTAATTTTTACAAGAAAATGCATTTCTTCAGAGGTATATACCCATTGTCTGACTCCCAGTTGATGATTTATAATCTTCTTAAATCACTGGTCTACTTGGGATTTGATGGAAACAAGAGTTGTATGTTTACTGAGAAGGGCAATCATGAGAGAAGAATACTGAATTGCCACCTCCTCAGCTCTGGAAAGGTACAAAATCTCATTCAGAGAAGAGAGACAAAACACATTTTAAAGCCTGGAATTCTTTGTCTACCCACTACACTCATCTGCATTACACACAAACTTCACAGATCTCCATCCAATGTCCAGCTCCAAGAGCAGAGTCTCTTTTGGCCATAGCTCCTCTGAGGTCAGTGGAACTGCCATTGGTGTTGACACCTTCCACAAAGCTAACGTTATACACCTGTTTTATTTTCCTTTCATATTTTCTACCAAGTTCAGGTGGTTGAATACTCACACTGCTTCTTGAACACAGGTTAACAGATAATGTTTTGAAAGTTGTGCTTACAAAATATACCTTTTATCTTCTTTAAATGAAAGCATGGAATTTGCATCCTTGCCATTGAGTACTTTCCTCTGATAAAACTAAGATAAGGATGTGACTATACATACAAACAATGAAACAGAAATTAAGAGTGAAATACTCATTTGAAGGGATATATACCGTTCTAGAAAAAGAAAATATGAAGGCAGTCCCTATCAGTAATATGATACGCATATCAGTAATATGATATGCATATCACTAATGTGATAATATTACAAAAAATAAGGGAGGAAAATGTGGTTAGACAAGAAACCATCTAGGTCAAAGTGCCTTAAAAGATGACCTGCTTGAGTAACGCTGGCAAAGACCACCTAATTCAATTTTGCAGAGGAACACAAATCTTGGTAATTGTATCTAAAAGGTAAATAGCTCTGATAATTTGGAACCACTGTGGTGGAATGTAACTTTTTGGAATCCAAAAAGGACATGATGTTTTGGCAACAAATTCCTTTGTGGTTTCTGTCTGTTCTTGATTAGCCTCTTTTGCTCCTAATCTCTGTTCTTTGCTGATTCTGTTGTGCCAGTCTTGACCATCCTTTACTATATGTCCATTCTGTAATGTAAAACCTTGGCAGACATAGACGGATGTCATCTCAAAATGTTGCCTACCTGAGCTGCTTTACTCCTTGTGCTCACACACTTTCTAGATATATATTGAAAATATGCATTTCCTGTTTCCTTAGTAGCAGTAGAGCATATTATTTCTGACTGTGAGAGCTGACAGGTTCTCCTCCAAACAGTAACTTAAAGATCAGGAACTGATGTAATTTTAAACTTGTTTTTTGCAATGTGTGCTTTATGGAAGGTCTGGTTCTGGGGTAAAATTTTAATTGAAGTGGTCACAAGATGATTCAATTTAAGATAAAGGGAGAAATTAAGAGTTTTGCAACTAAGCTCCCTGATTTTGAAAGCCGAAGTGGTGATGAATTCATAGGACTTATCAGTAAAATCAGCTGCATTAAGTTTAGGGACTTGAATGTAGAGGAAGTCTGTAACCTGCAGCTATACAAAAGTGAAAAAACAACTTCAAGCCTACTGGATGAATAGGAAAAAGTGGGTAACAGAGACCATTTTAGCCTGCTAAACTACTTATCTGTAGCTCAGAATGCAATGGTACAATGCTAGGAATGCCAAAAATCAAACCAACTCAAAGCTCACAGAGAACTTCAAAACAAATGACAAAATGTCTTCACATGTACAAAGTAAGAAAGAACAAAGAAAGAAAATGTGGATCAGCTGTATGGAAAGAAGGAGGTAAGTATTAACGCTATGTTGGTATGAACCCAAAATGAAGGGTTGAATCCAGTAAGGGACACGGGTTGTGCTGGCTCAGTCAGAAGTGCCTGTGCCAGTGCCCGAGTTTTTTATGCGTTGACTGAGGAGAGGTAAGCGCTATGAATGGGATTTGTAACACCAGAAGGCATATGTGGGACTTAATAGAGAGTACCAAAGGGTGGTCTAAAATGCTGTCTTCTTCTGGATTTAAGCCTCCTATTAAGGACTACAGGAAGTGCTCCCGTGAGGTCTGTATCAGTTCTGTGCTTAGTACATACATTATACCTTGGGATGCAGATGGCTGGCTCGTGGCTTCCTTAGCAAAGCTGGGGAAGACGAATAGATGGAAAAAGACAGCAATCAGTTTTGAAGAAGAATATATTAATTAAAGCAGTCAGAAAAGAACTGGAAGTCCCATTCCTCAACCTGGGTAAATCCACGCCCCCAGCTCCTAGGTGAATCCTGCAGACTACATGACCAGTGGATTACGGAGCAAGTGGGATGGAGACACATTTCAGCTGTTGCCCTAGGCAGCCGCACAGCTGCCAATGCAAGAGTCACGATTTCACAAAAGACATCAAGACCTGACTCTGAGACCTAGCAAGTAAGGGACGTAGTCGGATAGGGAGACACCTAACATCATCTCATCTTTCAGTTCTTGTACGTTTTATGTTATCCAGTGTAACAGGATAAAAAGCTGAAACAATTTTGGTGTGAGGAACCATATAAACACAGGCTGATGTACAGAGGCTAGGCTTGTGCTATCTTTATCCCTCAAAATCAGTGAAGTGGAAAAGCTTCCACCTGGTTTGTTGTCCCCTCATAATTGGTATCAGCACTTAGTGGGACACAAAATCCTTCTGCAGTGGGCAAAACTTCTTGAGATTCTTCAGGGCAATATTAAATAAAAAATGACACAACATCTTTATAATTTCCACTTGAGTGAGGAAATCAATACCTCCTGCCATACAGTGCAAAAGCAATCTGTGCAGGGTTCACTTTCTGGATGCAGATTTGGGCTCTTTCTCCTGTGGCAACGCTTCAGTGCCTCTGTATCCTTCAGCTTCCAAAAGGTGCCTGCAGCATGACTGTGCTGCTGGAACTGCTTCTTTCTACGAAGGTCTTGAGGGAGTCATTGTCACTAGGCCAGTTTTACAAATTAAAAATTCCTGCATCTCTAATGTCTGGATCATCTGCAAAATCTTTTAATCTAATTTCCAAATGTTTCAAAGTAACAGAAGTCCCATTCTTTGCCGCAAAAAAGGAACAGCAGGTCTACTAGTTCCCCTGTTTCTTGAATAGCCTGAATAGGAGCAGAGCTTTTACCTTCCTCGGGAGACAGTCTTAAATCTTTTGATTACTTCAGGGTTCAGATGGAGCAAACCCAACACATTTGCTAAGATGTTTGACCTGACCTGTATTTGGAAACTCAGGCTTGGGGTTCATGTGGATGATGTCTACATCTCTATCTCATGCTTTACACGCAGTTTCAAATGGATGGAGTGCTTTAAATTGATAGGCAACAGTACTACTCTCTATTTGAAATGCAAACAAAACAACGCCTTTAAAAAGCCCAGTTCTTCTTTAAAACTCTATTACAGTGATTTTGTTGAAAAATCTCTAATGCACTCAATTCAGGCATGCTACCAATGTGCCACAGATTGGGCCTGTGGAGGATAACGTAATAGTACTTAAGAAGTTTATTCCATCTAACGAAGTGTCCTGTAGTCACTTACGAGGATATATACTAAGATCCTAATCCTGCAAGAGCAAATTGAGGGTTTTTTTTTTGCAAGTGCTTTGCAGTGAAATCAAGTGGATTGCCTTAATGTGCAAGTATCATCAATCATCGTTGCTCATGTTTGCAAAGCCCACAGACTTAGTCCTGCAGATGCTTACATTACATCATCTAAATTAATGCAGGCCCCAGGCATCTACATACCCCTGCCTGTCTCAAATCCAGGGGCCTCTGTCCTATTATAGCGCTCCTGGGAACATCTTCAGGGCCAAGGTCCTGTTCAACCAAATGCGACAGGAAGAGTTAAGCATATTAAGAGCACATTAATGTCACAAGCAATAGCAGATATAACAGAAAATAAAATGATCCAGTTCATGAAGCAGAGCTGAGCGATGACCTCATGCTGCTCACCAGCTAGTTGGTGTGCATTAGCTGTTACCATTAGGCTGATGTCACTTTTAACGCAACAACTACCTCATGTTCTCAGGTCTTGTGTTTGCCTGGACATGGTCCCCCTTCCCTTACTTCTTCATCCAGTAGCAAGTACAGGCACAGGCACCACAGTAGGCACCAGAACTGTCCAAAGCTGGTAGACAGAAACACATGAGAGAGAAAAGTCAAACACTCCCCAGACTCTTTGCTGTCTCTTCCCATCCACCTCTAACCAGCCTGCATCCCAGAGGCCTCAAAGCTTGGCTCTGCCCTCATCTTCTCCAAAAACTGCAGCGGTAACACACTTCAGAGACAAGATGGCACAAGATGACCCACTCACTAGCTGTTTTACTCCTACCTAGTTTCTGGCTAGAAGAAGGAAACAACATGCAGTGTACTCTGTGTCACCTAGATAGCCTAAAATTGTGTCCCTGGCACTGCTTAGTTTACTCGTACAGAAGTGGTGTCGCTCTGTCAAAGGCATCCCTGGCAGAACAGCATTAGCAAACAAGGCTGGACGTCCTGCCACTCCTCTGTGGAGACACAGCCGCCCCCGCAGTCTAGCCCACTTGCTCTGGGGGAGGGAAAAATACTTTCCAGGACTCTTAGAAACGCACGCAGCCTGCCAGAGCTGGCGATGTGGAAAGGCACCATCTCTGACAGAAAACAAACTTTACTCTCCCGTGTCTGAGAAAAAAAATCTTCATGGGTTTGTCCTGGAAGAATACCAGAGCCTGGTTTTGGCAGAGGGCTGTGCCTGCAACAGACTGTGAGCTCCTTCTGCAATGAGGGTGAAAACCAGGAACGGGCCTTCAGGCACTTCATGGAGCTTAGATATCTTGTTTTATCCTTGGAGCTTTCTCATTAGATAGTTGTGTCTTGTTCTAACCACACTAGCTGGCTGAGTTGCCTGGGCTGTGTTGGCTGGAGCTGAAAGCTATAGGCAAAAAGCACATTTAATTTGGGAGTCTCCTGTGAAAGGTATAGCCAGGAAAGTTTCATCTGATGTCGCAGAGTCTTTCAGACCCCTGGTAGTCAAGGCCCAGTAATTTCTGAGTTTTCTATGGTGGTCTGAAAGTGAAAGTCTCGAGGTTACACTGCCTTGGGATGCCCACAGGGAGCACAGGGCTGTCATTCTTTGGGTGCCGGTTGTAAGGGTCTACATTTGCCCATGCCCTTTGTGAGCAGAATAAAAATGATCTGTCCTGGGTATCAGCAATGGCAACTGGCTTTTGTTGTGTTGCAAACACATCTTGTTGCAGATCAGTCTCGGTGCCTGAAGCACTCCCTTCTCCTGGCTTCAGCTTTGTCCCCTAAAAGGATGTGCCCTTTGCCCTCCTGCAGTCTGAGGTCTTCTGAACTGGGACGACCCAAAAAGAGGGGGACATCCAGGCGTCCTGCCACAAGCCAGGGATGGAGGGAAGCACACGGCTCACTGTGGGACAGGGTGGGGAGGCAGAAAGGTCCTGCTCCACGCCAGCATTTGGGCAGGCTGGGCCTGAGGGAATGGGTTCAGGTCAGTGACCCCAGCAGGGCTGCCAGATACACCCCAGGAAAACCCTTGGGGGACAATATGGAAAGCTGTTAGCCTGGAGGCCTGGTTCTTCATTTTTACCTCCTGTTTTGCTATCAGACCGTGACAGATAAAGGCACGAGGCAGCTGTGTGACATGGTTGGTGGGTGTATATGAAGCACAGGGGGAGTGTGTGGCACAGACACTGTGTGGGAGAGGTGGGGAGCATGGTACAGGTATGATGCTCCATCTTTGGGCCCCATCACTGTGAGAGCTCTGCGGCACACACAGTGCTCTCCTAGGGAAAACTGCCTAATTGAGTAGCACTTCTTTTTTTAAAATGGTTGTTGGAGATGTTATTGGTGCTGCTCATCTTTCATAATATGGTTAAAGCACTTATGCACGAAGTGTGCATTTAATGTTCAAGATGGCACAGCTAGTGAAAAACTGTTCTTTTAAAGCCCATCCCCACGGATGTTGCGGTACCCATTAAAATCAGGTAGTTGGTAATAAAGTTCTACATGAGAGCATAGCAGCAATAAATGGCTTCTTATTTCTTTGTAATTTTCCAAAAAATACATTCACATTTAAATATTTAAATTTTTTTTTGTTTGCTGTGATCTTCCATTTGTCAGATCTGTTTCTGGGCAGGAGAGGAGACCAACTGGATAGAGACAGTTGTGTGTAGCTGTTTAGGAAAGTGGCTGTGTCTATGTCTGCGTAAGAATATGTACAGTGCATGCTTTTGATCTTGATTGCATCCTCTGACTAATATAGAAATGCATCTATGTAATCATAAAAATCTGCTTATAATAAAAATGAAAAGGTTAATTACTCCAGTGCCTATGCAGATGTTATTGATAATGCCTTTTATGTGAAAGAACATGAACAAAGTAGACCTCTGAGTTTCAAAAAGACAAAAGAAAGGAAAAACCCCAATACTGTGCCAAATTTTAAAAAGGGAAACCCTTAAGGGAAAGAAAAATAGAAAGTTTGAGAGTGCAGAGTAAAAAAGCAAGTATTAAAAACTATGAAAAAAATCTTGTCACTACCACATTCATTAGAAAAATTCTATTCTGAGTACCCTTTGTAAAATACCAAAGCTTTATATCCCAGCAACAAATAAGAAACATAAATGAAATCAGGAGGGATGAATTACATTATATATTGCTTCAGTTAAATCTTCAGTTACTTGCATCCTCAGCCTATAAAAGCACTGATTCTAGAAGATAAAAATGCTCTTTTATAGGACCACAAGAGTAGAAACCTTTAAACCAGATACTGCCTAAATCCAGTAATAAATGTAACATTCTTGTTTTGAGAAGCCATCATCCTGTTAGACATTTTACCTTCTGTTTTCTCCATGGTTGCTCAGAGTTCATTTGTTTTCCTTGTGGCCCTACTCAGGACAGCAGTTCACAGAAGGTTTTATGCAAGAAGAGGCGTGAGCCTGGCAAGAGGTAGTGGCCCCAGCAGGGTAAGTCACTGATACCTGCCATGCGCCATCCAATTTTAATTCAGAAAAAAAATGTGCCCCATGTACCACAAGTTTTAGAAACACTGGTTTGGAGTCAGTTTAAAAAGAACAGATGAACCTGTACCCCTAGAGGAGCAGAGAAATGATGCCAGCTAGTCACGGAAAGGGGATGCTGATAAAAAGCCAGCTAGTGATAAACTTAAATGTGGGCCCAGAAAAATGAAATGCAGTGAGAGATTGCTTCAGGCCTAATAAAATCTAAATTAAAAGTTTTGGGTCTAACAAATTCTAAACAATTTTTTAGTGGGGATGGGTAGAGGAGCACTATCTATATTGCTGAGTCAGCATGAAAAGAAAGACAGGGAAGGGGATATGCAGGGATTAAGATATGCCAAATAGAAAAATAAAATTAAAAAAATAATAATTTCCTGAAGATTACTCAGATGGTAGTCTTCTTGAAATATGTTGCAAAATGTTCAGTAGTCTTTTATGGAAAAAAAAAGTAATTCTGGCAAGACAATTTGTTCTGGATTCACTGAATTGAGTCCAAAAAATCCAAATTGAGAATAACAGCAAAAGCAAGGAAAAATATTCATTTTTGTGTTAAAATGTTTTGACTCTTCTATTTGAAATTACTTGTTCAGTCTGGAATTTCTTTTAAGATTAAAAATGTAAAGTGCTCAGATTCACAGGCTGAATAAAAGCTTTCTTCAACCTGAAATTAACCTTTTCTGTGAAATTACCATAAAATAATAAAAAAAAAGTATCATTCACATAGGTTCATCCATCCATCTAACCACCAAAAGAGCATCCTTTTTCCACTTCCCTTACTTCTTTGACTCTCTATCTTCTGTCATTTATTATTATTTAATTGTGCTGCCATTCATCCAAGCCAGGGCTGAACTGTGCTAGTTGCTGCATGATTAGGTAGCAAAACCTTTAAATTAACTGTTTCACTAAAGAAACCTTTTAGATTAAAGACATAAATAAAAAGGGTTTAATCAAATATTTATCACAGTGCAGTCAACCAGAAAAAAAAAATATGGTTGCCATGGCAGCTAAAATTTCCCTACACGACTGTTGGGAGCTGTGATAGCTCACTGGTCAAGCCACAAACTTGGGAGCCCCTGCTACTACAGATTTTTTCTTCGGCTGTAGGAATGTAGCGTAGGTCTCTCTCTGCTTTCTTCTCTACTTGTTCAGCTGCCACCAAATTTAGGTGTGGGTTTTTTTTAAGTTGCAATCTGCTCAAGAATACGTACTTTTCTGTCCTCTCTATCGGTCCCTCATTGTCATTTTTACAAATTACGTCCACCTTAAACGTGCTTTGCAAATGATGCTTTCAGCATCATGTCCCATTAGGGAGGTAAGAATGTGCCTAGCCTAAGCATTTTCCTTTATGACCTGTAATAGTTCTCATCTTGAAGTAAAACTCTAAACTTGTTTACTGCCTACTATAAGACAGTATTAGCAGAAAGTGAAATGCAGCTTATATCAGTTAGGCATTTACAGAATTAGGCCATATTATATCACCACTGTGTTGATGTGTGTTTTTTTTCCTTGCGACAAAGACAATGAGAACTATATTTCCATGTTTCTTTTGTAATGTTGCCACACCTTTAGAGAAAAGTACGTTATCTGAAATGTCACCTAATTCGCATAGAAGTGACAACATGTGGCAATTTGTATCTGATCTGGCCTCCCAGCAGCTTAAATATTTCTGAATATGTCACAGCTGCAGGCATGCTTAGTGATGTATTTCATATTTGGACTCACCTGAGGGGTTGTGCAAAGAATGGGAACAGGCTTTGCAGCCTACTGGGAGTCCAGTGGGATGCTATTTTTGTTGTCATTTCCGAAAGTCCTATTTACTCCTATATATATATTTGCGTCTTCTCACTTTGATTTATGTGCAGTTATGTCCAACAAAACAGCTGGATGTACTGACTCACTCCTGCTGAATAAAAGCTCTACAGGAGGAAGTGTTCAGCAGTTACCCAGTTCACCTACTCAGCAATGTTCCAATGCAGAAATTACTAATGCCATGGTCATCTTATTCTGGGTGGGCCTTCTTCCTTCCAAGAATGACCTTCCTATACGGAAATATCATTCTTACAAAATTACTCAAGGAAAATCTCTTTAAAAATTTGGCAGGTTAAATGACTCATTCAAAGGGTGATTATTTAATGTGCGGAACAAAAGCTGGCAAAAATATTCTTATTCTTTTTCTGTGATAATGTAGCTCCTGGGAATCCCACTCCCGAAGTAGAAGCACTATGCCAGTACTGGGCAATTGAATAAAAAGGATAGTCAATCCCCAAAGGAGCTCAGCATCAAAGTATGAAGACAGTGTTTTATCTAATCTTCTTGAAAACTCTGCATTATAAAGGCTACCTGATAGGAAAATGACTGTTAGAGTTCAGAAAGGTTTTTTACTCTCTGTTTTCCTCTGTTCATCAGAAGAGCCAGGAAGGAAGAGCCACCAGCACAGGTGCCATGTTGGAGGGGGGATTCAAAAAGATCCCATCGACGTTGTTAGCAGCATGGCAGGTTCATCGAAAATTAATTCAGTCAGAGCCTCCTGTTGGGAGAGGACCATCCTGGTGCTTCCCGCACTTAAGAGGTGGGAAGCTTTTGTGTTTCCTTTTAGTTGTTGCCAGAGAGAGGGGTGGTACTTTTATGCAATCCCCTGATGGCTGGTCATCTCCTTTGAAGATGATCTGGAGAAGAAAGGAGCACACATGGTGGCACCGACTTTCTGTGTCAAGAGGGATGATGGTATAGCAGTTTGCTGCTGTAGAATGTGTTTTGAAGGGTACGAAATGTACCTAGTTACAGAAACAGAACTACAGCGATGACTACTGACACAGCCTAAAGCTATCCCATGCACAGAGATACAAGCCTATAAATACAAACACAAATTTTGCTGCCTGCCCCGGTCACAACCAAAGGGATTTGTAAAAGAGTTTCCTCTATGCCAGTTTGGTCTTGAATTTCAGTTGTCGTCACGATCTGATGCATACACGTGGCTCGTTGGACAAGGCAGCTATTCCACACTTCACCATCTGCTGGTCATCTTAGTACCTGACACAACCATCCTCCTTCCTTGTCCCCCCTTTCGTTGTTAACCTCACCTCTCTTTTATTTTTATCATGCTCAGTCTTCTATCCTTCTGCCTCATTTTCTTTGCCTCTCTCTCTGGCACCAGTTTAGACACACATCCTCCCCAAGCCTTGGAGAACACTTGTCCCCAGCCCTTTTTCTGTTCTTATTTTCTGTGGTTCACCTAGCAGTCCTTACTGCCACAGCTGTTGTTCTTATGCTGACATTTCTATCTTAATGGTTATTTCTCTTCCTTGTGATGTTCCTGGAACTACCACTCCTCTTCTGAAAACATCTACAGCCTTTTTATATCTTTCTGGCCCAGGGTATAAAGGTTGAAAGGCCATCAGAATGAATATGCAGGCAGAGGACTTGATCAGAGAAATAAGAATTGTTTGGCAAGGATGAGGGCACTAACAAAGGAAAAAAAAAATGTAATGAATGCAAACATGGCCACAGGATTCCCAGGAATGCTCTGCAGCTTAAGAGCAAGAGAAAAAGGTGCATATGTATGAGTTTACATCTGGCCGGTTCAAGTCATGGCATGGGAGTGCTCCCACATTTCTCACCAATGCTAACCTTTTGCATATTAGCAAACATGAGTACCTCTTTCTCTTATCTCCCATAGAATAGGAGACTGTGACTTAGTTTGGTGTGACGCATATGAAGCCATGGCATTCTTCTCTCTTTTTTAACATTTACCCACCTGCCTGTTTCCTCTGGACTACACCTACTCCCTGCACTTGGACATGAAGCCCTGAGCCCATAGGAAATGCCATAAAGTGCAGAATACAAGGTGCATATCCCCAAAGTAACAGAGTACTATAAACACATATCTGTGGTCTGTTCTCTGTTTTGCCTTCCATAAACTATTGTTAGAGGCAAGATTTCAGTTCTTGCCCTCCAAGTACACTGTTGCTTGTTCTCAGAGCTAAATGCCTAAACGACCAAGGCAAACACCTTCCTATCACAGTGGAAGCAGAACGTCCCTCTGTAAGAGCAAGCCTCCCTGTGGAGGAGACAAAATTTTCCGCCTTGGTTTGTCTGAGGCTGTGAAACACATAGTCATGGCATGGGAACACTCAAAAAGACCTCACTGCCTTCTGCTCTAACAGCAATATATATTGCTCCAACTCTTTTTTTTTTCCTCTAACCTAAACACAGCTGTGGGCATATTAGCCTGAAGCTGCACTAAATCAAAACAGATTGAGAGCAAGAATAAACAACACTTGACATGTGTTAGTCATGGTACTTAACATGTTTCTAGAAGATACCCAGATGCAACAGTGATTAAGATGTTGTAGGAATATACATAAAGAAAAACATTGGGTATGTAAATATCCTTGGTGCCTGTGAGTCAGTATGTATAGACTTTTGTAGTATTTGGGCTTAAATTTATAATTTTAAAGAAAACCAAATAAATAAAGATTTTTCTGACTCACAAAATGCATGCAATTCACAAAAAGCTTCCTGTATTCTTGGTATCTAGTCCACCCTTGCCTGCAATACCCAAGACTGGTGTCCTGCTGCCAAGAAAGAATTAAGGAAGAAGAGCCTTGCCCAGTGGTGTGTGGTTAGATGAGGAGGATATGTGGCCCAAGGATATGTGGACAAAAAAAATTGCCTTTTGGGAGCTTTGCATTGGCAGGTAACTGGTGGTCTGCTGACACCTGTGTCCAGAAGTGTCAGAGAAACTTCTGTTTCTTCTCAAACTGTGGGATGCTCTAGAAAAGGTGGAAATTCTGTGTGACACAGCCAAAAAGTCAGGCTGTGGACCTACATGTGCCAGACTCTGATGAAGCAGCCGAGAGCCAAGGAAGGCCAAGCGATAACAGTGTTGACAGACTGCATTGGCCAAGGCTGAGAGTAACTATGTTTGCAGTCATTTAACACTGTTTGTGTTCTGATTTGGCTGTCTATACTTGATGGTAAGTGCCTCATATCCAGGTCAGATATGACATATTTTGAAGATGGCTGTGCTGGCCTTAGCTTATTTCTGTTAGGACAGAATTGCTTTTTCCCCTTTCCATCTGTCACTAGCTTTCCAGTAAAGTATTGATAACCGAGTAAACCATCCTCTCCTTTCTCAGCAGAAAAATGAAGAACAATTGTGATTTTTTTTTTATTTTATATTTTTTAAATATTATCCTGCCCTTAGCATCTTGCTAGAATGGCTGGCCACCTTCTGTGCCTTCTGTTATCTAAAGCTAATGGTGTATGAACACACAGTTGTATTGGACTTTGCATGGTGAGGTTCTTATTAAAGGTAGAAATAAAGTTCTCAGAGTCCAGAGTGAGTGTGTTTTATTTGCTATTAAAAGTTACGTGAGTGCTTAATTTTGTGACCTCTAAATATTATTGGACCTAGCAGTGTTCTAGGTTTTTTCTGTCTTTATCCAGAATGCTGCATAACATTAGGCTTTTGCTTAGTTCATTGATGGCAGCAAATATTATCTTAGAAAAAAGTGAAAAAACAGCAATATTTTTTAGGTTCATTGTTATTTGGAGAAAGTATACAAACTGAGGATCTCTGCTGGCACCATCTGCAGTTTCTATTTTGAGGTCAGAAGTATTGTCTTATAACAAGAGAAATTATTTTGTGTCCAACATCCCACCATAGTGGGTATAGGAACCATAGTGGGGCAAAAGCCACGCTGTGCCACTCAAGTTAAGCAAGCTTTTCTGTGGCTTTATGTTACAGAAGGAAAAACCTCAGATCTGTGTATGAATTTTCCTGTGTTGTCTTCTGTCCCCTTGCTATTGCCAAAAATAACTTTCTTAAACTTAGGTCTGGTGATGCCAAATGAAATACGATCAGGATCCAGATGATCTTGACGGTGATGTTTCATTCTGAGAAGTGACTTACATGCCTTTTCTTTTGGACCTTGTCAATTATTTGTGTTATTAATAGAGGGAAAAGAATTCTTCTGGGAAGAAAGGCAGTTTTGCCTGACCATCTGTACAATGTCCATTTTTCTGATTTTATCATGGAAGCAGAGTGGCTTCAAGAGCAACCAGAAATGCCTGGACCATAATGGTGGACTGGCTGATTGATTTGCTGCGTGGCTTCTAAATGCGTGAGTGCTCACCATCTGCTTTTTCCTTCCTTCTTTACTCCTTAGGCAAGGAAGAACTTCCGTGCTTCCACTTTTGATCTCTCTTCTCTCCCTCTTGCCTATTTACATTGCCATCAAATGCAAGAGATCACGCAATGGAAACCACGTTCATGTAAATGAACGTGGAAAATGCAAGGGAACGCTGTAATCAAGCTTTGAAAGAAGCACAGGTTTTACTAACTCGTGTGGAAGCATGTTGTTTACTGTTAGCTTGTTACACATCTTCTTAGTCCTTTTTGAAAAAGAGTTTTGTTACCAAAGTCACTTGAATTCTGCGTTTCTCAGTGTTGTATGTCCTAACCTTTGCTTTAAAAAAATCAAGACAAAACTCTCTTGCCTAAGATCATCATCCATGCAGCAAGAGCACAGTATCACTGAAACTAGACTTAGGTGAACTGAAGTGGAGATCTACCATTCACCTCCAGGCTCCGAGAAGAGGTTTTAAAAAATAAGTTTCCCCTTTGTTGTGTGGAAGTCATGGCAACGCCCTGGGAATCTTGCCTCCTCAATTGAGTCCATGGACACTGGCATTCACAGAAAACATTTAAGTCAGGAGGTCAGCTAATCCACTTCCTACCCTTGGACTAGGTTGCCCATGTTGATCAGACATCATGACAGAGATTAATCTAATCTGGTTTTTAAATGTCAGGGATGGGAAGCCTTTATTTCCCTCCGCCATCAGTCACAGTCTGCACAATGCACACAGAAGTTTGTTTTCTGTTTGCTGACTCACCCTTGCCCTGAAACTAGTTCAATCTAATTTTTCTGTTACTGTAATTCACTGTTGCTTGGAGATTATCCTGAGCTGTGCTGGCTAGCATTAAGCTAGAAAAGCAAGAGGTCGGGATAGGAAGAAGGCCAATAAAGTTCATGATTTTCTGCAATACATCAGTTGATAGAAAGTGTAAAGAAAGACTTTGCTCTTCAGAAGCTCTATTATCAATATTAGAAATGTGGGTTAAAAACTGGAAGACTTGAAATGGTAATGAATAGAAGCAGAAAGTTTAATGCCTATTACCTGGTGAGACTGGAACAGTGAAATAAGCTCTTAGCCGCTTAGGAATGGATAAGAGAGGGCTATGTAACTCAGGACATAAATATTGTAAATACACATGAATCGGTGTTTTAACCAATAGCACAGGGAGCTGCTGTTGAAGGCCTGCTGTAAGCTCATCAAATCATCCTGCAGAAGTATGAGTCTCTAAGTATCTGTGCATACAGAGATGAAATTGTTAGGGGGGACCGAACAGGTCGTAGGTGTGTCAATTTTAACTTTAGTACGTTTTCTTGTACTTTTCTACTGCATCAAATATTTAACTTAATAGAAAGTAACTGGTTTGAATCTTATCTTAGCAGATAACCAATAGAAACTATTTGCTATCGATAAATGACTTTAACATAGTTTTGTGGAAAGCAAGTAAGTGGACATCCAAACATCAAAAGAACTAAACTATGAAAGTTAACTGAAATATTATGTGAGCATGTATGCATGTGTGTGTGACATTTAGAAAGAAAAATGTGAATGGAAATTAAAAGTTCTTTAGGAAGAATCATATTGGACAAAATAACCTTAATGTGGCAGTCAACGACAGAGAGGACTCTGGCTTACAACCCAGATTGATTCAGTATTGAAGATGGTAAGGGTGAGATTCAGCTGTTTAAACATAGGCGCCTACTGTCATTTATAAGGCACCAGTCATCAGCATGGGACTGACAAATATGACACAATTAATGGAAGTCCTGAAACTTTCTGGAGTGGTCACCTGTGGCCAAGTGGAATACCCTACCATGTCTAAAATGGAAGAAGGCACCTATGCTTAGGCATCTGAATTGCACCATAATTTAAGGAGAATAAATAAGTCAATTAGTATAAATAAGAAACTATAGCATGTAGAAAATTGATACGGGGATGTAGAAAAAGATATGGGGAAAACAGAGATGGCTCGTGGGGTAACAGGAAGAAATAGGAGGAGCATCTGAGGAAGACTGTTGGTATCATATACCGATGACCAGATCGAAACAGCAAAATTACTTATGGCTTGGTTCTGCAGCGTTGACATTTCTGTTCTGCAGCTGAACAAGAACAGACTCATATGTCTGTATTGCAGAAGGATGAGAAACTATTCTCCAGTGGATACGTCAGCAAGATGATGAGTCAGGCCACCGGATAGTGACAAGCTGGGCTCACAGCCAGCGGGACAGCCCGCTTTCTTGCCTGTGGCATGGCGGGAAACAAGGCTGCCTGTTTGGTTTGTCAGGCAGGCATATGGTCTGCCTTTCTGCCTGGCTTCAATCAAAAACATTAAACTCAAACAATGTACTCTTGTAAAGCCTTCACATTCTGCTATCATAGCTTGTCATTGGGAAACTACTCCCTCTGACGTCTTTCAAACAGCTGTGAATCTGATTCTGTCCCTCGTACTGCCTCAGAGATACCACGCAGCGCTCAGCAAGTATTTAATCCAGACTTTTCAGACACACTCATGCACACGTCTTCTTGGTTTTCTAGGTACCTGTCTTGAGGCCCTGGGGTATGACATGGTGAAACTGTTCAGCCCTGAAATCAATGGCCGCTTGCCTGAAAGGGAAAGGTTACAGTGCTACATCCTCTGAAAGGCAATGCTTTAGGTTCCTATTGCATAATCAGGATCAGTGGTTATATTTCACCTTTAAATCCACATGTTTTTATTCACCATCTGGGAATTAGTTGAAACTGCCCAATTATCTTCTAAGTGTTTTGAGAACAGCAGATGTTTGTGAACTCCTTGTGCTCTAGTGCTACTAAGTGCCGTAGAAAATGCACACGAAGAAACTTGTCAGTCAGACTGTATTCAGAATGAGAAGGGAGTAGAGCAAAGAGGACTTAAGGCCACACATCGTACAGGTACTTCTTTAGTGACTATTGTCTGTCTTGTGCACTGAATAAATAGGGAACATTGTGTGTTTGCATGTTTGCGGCATCCTCTTTGAACATCTAATTGATTTCCCTAGCACAATGTGTATGCATAATGGGTTTAATTCAGATGCCATTGGCTTAATTTGGCCATTACCCCATTTGAGTAGTTGGCTTTGCTAGACTGCTATCCATATTACAGGCTTACTAAGTTGCACTTTGGTTAGTTTGTTATGTATTTTGCTCTTCCCATGTTGTGAATATACTGTTGCCATAGCAAAATATTCAAGGAATAAATTGGCAGTTGCTTTTCTTTTCCCCTAAAATAGAAAGAAGATTATTAATTTCATTACTGTGCTATTTTCCCTTCCCCTTCCTCTCCATGTGCAGCCTTAGATTTTCCTGAGCATCTCTGTTGCTAATTGCTTCACAATTCTTTGTTACTGCATCAGTTTCTAATGGTTACTTGCCCTCTTCACAGATAGAGTTACAGATTAATTTGGCTTTCAGGACATTCTTTTTTTTGGTTGAATTTTATTTTCCCCTTCCCTTTTAGTTTTCCCTTCTCCACAACTTCATAGAGTGCTTTGTTTTGAACTTAGAAGAAAACACTCTTATTTATTTTAAAATTAAGTAGTGTCAACATTTGTCACTGATAATACTGGCAAAGGAAAAATGTACTTCTTAAGGTTTGTTCTTTGAACTTTTTCCTACCATTACAATAGTATTGGGAAAAAGTTACTTTAATACTTTTAACTGTATTTTTAAAATAAATTACTTGTTCATGACCAGTATTCTACTTCCTTGCTCAAGCTAAGAAATATTTGGGTAACCTTTCATTGCAAGACAAGTGGCCTGGTATTTTACTTCACAAAGGTAACGCTTCATGAATAGAAGTCAGTTTTAAGATTTACATCTTCCTTTCTCCCACTGCCTGACCCAAATTTTATTGACATTTTGGGACTTGCATTGGGCTGTCATACCTTTTAATTCTGAGTATCTAGTTAGACAAATTTGCTTCACAGAAATCTAAACCTGCCAGATTTTGCTGATGGGCAGAGCTTTTCTTCATACATTTTGGGAGGTGATTTAAATTAATTATTCAGGTTCTGGTATACATAAGCACTATTTTGTTAAAGCCTGTCCTTTCAAACCACTGCGCCATTTCTGCAAGTTTATTTCCTTGTTTTAATCTGGAAGGATCTATGGACAGATGTTGACAAGTTTCCTACTTACTGCTTGCAAAATTCCGTGGCACATCGTCTACGCTTGAGCAGTGCATGCTGTTGCCAGCCCCATCACTGTTCACTGACAGCAAGCTTATGGTTATTATGACATTCTTGCAAGCATGAACTGATGCTGTTTCTTCAACAACAGAGTGTAGCCCAGAACATACCCTACTTTTATCTCAACAACGTGTCAACTCTGACGCCTATAATGAAAGTCAGATGCCAGCCCTGTTAATTGTTGCACTGGCAATGCATTTTAGTGGGAAGAGATAGGGCTGGTCACCACTGGAGGCATGAGGCGAATAAACAGAACGTAAGAATGGTGCCTGTCTTGCAGCTGGCAGTACACCTGGAGTACTGCGTCCAGTTCTGGGCTCCCCAGTACAAGAGAGACATGGACATACTGGAGAGAGTCCAGCGGCGGGCCACAAAGATGATGAAGGGACCGGAGCATCTCTCCGATGAGGAGAGGCTGAGAGAGCTGGGACTCTTCAGCCTGGAGAAGAGAAGGCTCAGGGGGATCTCAATATATATAAATACCTGAAGGAAGAGTGCAAGGTGGACGGAGCCAGGCTCTGCTCAGTGGTGCCCAGTGACAGGACCGGGGGCAATCGGCACAACCTGAAACATGGGAGGTTCCGGCTAAAGTTCAGGAAACACTTTTGCAAGGTGAGGGTGACCAACCACTGGCACAGGTTGCCCAGAGAGGTTGTGGAGTCTCCGTCCTTGGAGATCTTCAAAAGCTGTCTGGACATGGTTGTGGGCAACTGGCGGAAGGTTGTCCTGCTTGAGCAGGGGTTTGGACCACATGACCTCCAGAGGGAGGGGGACTTCCAACCCCAGCCATCCTGTGATTCCGTGACTGCACAGAAATAACAGCATGGCAGGAACCCATTCTGCCAATAATTTTTTCATGGAGATGAATAGTTCTTTGGTTCCTGCAGACACATGTCTGGCATTCCTTTTTTCTAAGGTGTCTTCCAGTTTCCTCTACTCCTTTTGGTCATACCACCCACGGCAGGCTGTGGTTACAGGACTGGAGAGGGGTATGGCGATCACTTGCTGAACTTTTGAGAATTGCTTCAAGAATTTCTGCGATGCACCACCTCCTGGAGTTAAACAACTACTTCACTTTG
Source organism: Anarhynchus alexandrinus (assembly GCA_008711295.1). NCBI lineage: Eukaryota > Metazoa > Chordata > Aves > Charadriiformes > Charadriidae > Anarhynchus > Anarhynchus alexandrinus. Next base: position 2,021,938 of record VUYV01000086.1, on the reverse strand, counting down.
TACCACCGAACTCTCCCAGAATAACAGGAGTACCCAGAGCATCTGGAAAGGAGAGGTGACAGCAAGCATCTCTGGTGGCGTTTGGTCCCATTCAGCCGGACTCACCCCTCACTCCTGACGTGTTTTTCTGTCCAAAAAGGCGCATGGTGCTGCGTGCCCTGAGGAGACGCTTCTCATCAGCCAGGGGCACCCGCAGGCTAAAAACCCGGAGAGGGGGGGAGGAGGGAGAATAGAGGAGCACCCCCGACCCGGCGGCCGCCTTCCCCCGGCCCGCCCTGAGGTGACCCAAAGGCCGCCCGGTGCCTGTGCCCCCCTCGGAGCGGGGCGACGCCGCTTCCCCCCCGCCGTGGACTTGACAAGGCCGCGGGGCGTCCTTCGGCCCCTCCCGGGGGGAGGCTCCCGCCTCAGCGCGGCCTCCACGGGCCGCCCCGCCGCCTCAGCGGTGGGGCGGGCGCCGCGGGGGAGCCGGGCCGGCAGGAGGCGTTCTATACGGCGGGAGGAAGGAGGGACGAAGCGGCGCGGGGGGGTGGTGGTGAAGGGGGGGGGGGGGCCGGCTCTCCCGGAAACAGCGCCGGCCGGCGGCAAAGCGG